>VMDR010013315.1:0-25160 GCA_007922815.1 Macrotus californicus | reverse complement strand
AGACAAGCTCAACACAAGAAATTCAATGTGAGAGTATTTTTCTGTTCATTTCATGAATTACACACTTTAAGAAAATAGAAATAAAGTTTCTCTAACATTTATAGCTACTATTAGCTACTGAGTACCAAATTCTTTGCTGCTGAATGCTTTATGTACATGACCAAGGTTATCCTTATAAAAACTGTGGAAGATAGCTATCATTACCATTTTACAGGTAAAGAAAATAGGCCTCAGAAAGGCATTACCGTGTTCAAGGTCATTTGGATGAGGTCTGAACTTAGCCCTATCTAACTCAAGACCCTCGGTCTTCATCATCTGATTTTAGTGACTTTCTCCAAAGATTAAAGGCAAACCAATCATCAGTTAACCTTGAGCACTGCTCAGTATCTCTCCCTGGACTCTTCTGATTTTTTTCTTTTGTTTTTACTTCAATAATATCTGCAATAATTTAGAAATCCTTATCTATTTAAAGACATAGACAAAGATTATAAAATGTGCTTTGTTTACCTGTGTCCTACATGAGAGACAAAGAAAGATGCCTTTCCAATAAATCCACCAATGATAGTGCTGGGCATTAATTTTTTTTAAATTTTGCTTATCTCATCATATGGAGAGTTGACGCATTTTTTTCATGAGGCCACTTTTAATATTTGAATCCAAGATAAGTGATGTAGTGAAATGACATAATTTTCTTTCATTACCCTCAGTCTTTGATTTAAGAATTATAGCCTTGCTTTGAAAAGCAGGCATTTTTCAGTGACTCATTAAAATAATCATGAACTTTATTATTCCCTTCTTTTTGTAGTAGTACTCGTGTCCTTCAGCTTCTTTTAAGAACATCACATGAAAGGTTAGTGATGCTAATGTTAACAACCATATAAATTGTATGGTAATACTAAAAAATCTATATAAACTAATACATTAAGGGTCACTTTAGAGAACTGTAAAGCAGTAAAATCTACAAAAGATTGGAATTCCAAAAAGCAAAACCTTTCTCTACATTGCACAAATGAAAAATCAAGGGACAGGGAACGTGAGAAGAGTATTGCCCCCATCTCCAATATGTAAGAACTGTTATTTATCCAAGAAAATGATGGGCTATTTCTCCCCTAATGGTCAATTTTACTAAAAGTTTGTCTCTTCAGTATAGGTGATCCATAAAAAGGCCTGAAGCTATTTTTCAGGTTAGTTAAGTGTCAAAAAACTTAGAGCAGCCCTGCTGAGTGCTTCATTATCTGCCACTGCAGAGTGAGAGCCACAATTGTGTAACTCAGGGGTGCAGGGTCTTGACCTTTGCAATGTCTGTATTAGCATCTCAGTCATCACTAAAAAGTCTCCAGAGTCATAACCTTGACCATTGGCAGTTTTCTCTTGGCAAAAGAAATCTCAGCTTCCAACAGCTTTCTGCTGGTTCAACAGGTTCCATACACCCTTATTTATTACACACACAGATGCATACAGAATACATGCATATGGAATAAGGTCTCTCCTTAAGTTACATGAGTGCAGTAAATCCTCCTTTTAATTTTATTCCCTTTTGCTATTCATCCATTTATGACACCAGCTTGGTAGGTATATCAGCTACATTACTGGATATTCACTAGGGCACAAATGCAGAATGCAAAACTGATAAGAGAAATGTAGGTTTTAATTAAAGGGCAGAAAGTGAAGCATTTCCAATGATTAACAAATGCTTAGATTATTTACTTGGCTATTTTCATTGAATTTCCTTCTTCCTACTGTGAGATTTAATTTAAAATATAAAGGAATTTTATTGCCAGAAAGGTTTGCAGATACTGCTTGCAAGATGCCTTTCTTAGTTTCCAATATGCACATCTCAGTGTGTCACAAAAATTTAAAAATAAGGGAATGAACGCTGCAAGCATAGGCATAGGGGTAATGTTTCCATTTGGGGCAGGGGCAAATTAGGTCATTCTGAGTCATCCAGAGGACTGTTGAACTCATTGGTTAATGCAGTTGGATAACATTTAGTCCTGTGATTAGTAATTGAAAGTATTTATGCCATACCATTCAACTTACTTTACAAGCACTTCTCTTTAATTACTTGAAATATCTTTGAAGTACAAAAATTTTTTTACACAAGAATGGTGTACATGCAGATACATAGGGTGGGTCAAAAGTAGGTTTACAGTTGTGAGCATGCAAAACAGAGTTTATTCTTGTATTATTTTCCAAACAAACAACTGTAAACCTACTTTTGCCTCACGCTGTGCACAGTAACACCAAGATAACCTTGGTTCCTCAAACAAATTTTAATGTTCCATTTAAGAACATCTAAATCTTAAAAATCTAAAATGTTGGACTTAAAAACTAGCAGAAAATAAAACTTTGGTTAGTGTGAAAAGCTCCTTACTATTCTCTGGGAACTGAGCCTAGGGAGACCAGGGCAATCTGACCATTGGCAACTATAGAAACACTTTTCACAAATTTCCAAAAAAAAAAAAGGAAAGAACACAAAAGCCTAATCTATAACACAAACTCAGAGGTGTTGCCTGAAACAAGTAGCCCCTTTAAAGTGTGTATTTCATTGGTATTTAGTGTATTCACAATGTGCAACCACCATCTCTGTAGTTTCAAAACTTTTTCATCATCCTATTAAAAAAACCCATACCTGTTAAATAGTCACACCCCGTTCCCCTCCCCCATCCATTGGTAGTCTCTGTCAGCTTTCTGTCTCTTTGTATTTGCCTTTTCTGGCTATGTCAGAGGAGTCATACAATATGTGACCTAGTGTCTGGTTGCTTTCACTTAGCCTGTTTTTTTTGAGGTTCGTATAGCTTGTAAATATATCAGAGCTTCCTTTTTATGGCTGATAACATTCCATTGTATGTGGTCACCATAATTTTTTACGAATTCATTTGTTGATGGACATTTGGGTTGTTTGTACCTTTTGACTATTCTGATTAGCACTGCTACATAAACACTTGTGTGCAGCTTCCTGTGTGGACAGCTATTTTCTCTTCTCTTGAGTATATACTTAGGAGTGGAATTGCTACGTTATATGGGAACTCTGTGTTTAACTTTTTGAGGAATTGTGTGTGATTTTAACCTCCACATCACCAAGCTTGGTTGATTATTCTATCTCCTAAATATCCCTGTTTTTCATTGTTATTCCCACTACCATATACTGAAGGTACACTTTCCAGGATTACTTTACTAACTTCCTTTTTGTTTTCTTTGTCATCACCATGGCCTTATTCTGTGTCACCTTAAAGATACTGCAAAGTTGGTTTTTGATATTGTAAATCTTATGAGGTTATCTCGTTGTTTTAAAAACAAAACAAAACAGAAACTCATCATCATAGCCCTCTGGATAAAGTGTAAACTTACGTGGCTTACAAAGGCTCTTTTCTTTCTAATTCTTCTGTCTCGTTTCATCTTAATACCCCCACCACTTTGTTCTAGCCCTATACTGATGTCTGTTTTTCAGGTTTTTCTGTGCTTTCCTAACTAGCACCTCCCCCCACCCAAATCCTTTTTGTCTTGTTCAGATGTCTCTTTTCTTTTTAGAAGCCCTTTCTGTCTCTTCATGATTATAATGTGCCCTTCAAATCCCTGTACTAATGTTGGAGCATTTACTACACATTGTGGAAATCAGAAGCTGATAGTTAAGTGTCAGGTGATATAGTACAGACTAGAAGTATAATTAATAGGAATTCAGAGGTCAAAAGGCGATTATTTGGTAAATTACTTGGGGAAGGCCTCATGGAGGAAGGTGTTACTTGAACTGGACTTTGAAGGAAGCATTCATGAAGATACGGTAATGATCTGCAACTGTAGGTAGATTAAACCTGTTGAATATCCGTGGATCTAGACCTATGAGGACTCATGCTAGGAGCAAAATCCATGACAGAAGTGAGATATTAGACATTCTTCAACATTGCTTTTGTGTTACTTACATGAAACTAGCAGTGGACACAATTACTCCTGTGGAAGAAAAGCATACAAAGAATATACAAAAGATTTTAAGAACTTAATGATGTACTGACAAAAATGAGAAGGAATGATATACTTTGCAGGGGGTGTCCAACCTGTGCCCTGTGGGCTGCATGAGGCCCAGGATGGCTATGAATGTGGCCCAACACACAATTGTAAATTTACTTAAACATTGAGCTTTTTTTGTTTTTGTAAATGTTTATGTATTTAATGTGTGGCCCAAGACACCTTCTTCCAGTGTAGCCCAGAGATTCCAAAAGGTTGGACACCCCTTCTGGGAAGTGTTAAGGAAATTTTCTAGGGTAATTTTTGACTATGTATGCTATTGATAATTTCAGAGTTTACCCACCTCCATTTATAAAACTCCACTAAACTTGTGGAAAATTCAGTAACTAAGTGATTTCTGGATACCAGTAAATCACAGAATCTTCCACAAACTCTTGTGTACAGTGTTGGAGAAAGCACTGTGTTTATCTAGAGAAAGACTGGAAATGAGATAACTAAGTGTGGAAAATAACTGCCTGTTTGCAGTTGCCTGTGCTCTGCCCTGTCCCTCAGTTGACAGTAAAAGTGGGACTTCCAGCTTCTCCCTCAATAGTTAGCACTCAGTAAGTGTTTCCATGCAAAACAAAATAAGATTAAAATGTAATTCCTGTGTTTGCATTTTCAGTATCTTTGTATGTCTTATAATAGCTATTCAAAAGTAAAAATGCATTTCTTATTTTATGAAATATAGTACTGACTTCAAACTATTTATAAAAGTATACTTTTTCTGTTAGGCAAAAATATTAGACTTATAAAAAAATCTCCCCTTAAATTTTGAGAAAAGAAGCCATTCATGTTTAAATAGAAAACTCACTTTTGGCTTTCTCTGTGTTTTATTGGCATTTTGGGGTATTAAATTTTAGTTGAAATAACACCATCTCTGATTCCTCAAAAAAATGAGTATCTTTTTCTGTTACCAATACACTTTGTTCAGTGTTTTATTGCACTTTGAGTTGTATATTTACTTTTATCATTAGACTGAAATCCTAGAAGAGGATGGCAGGAATTATGAGAATTACAAACGTGTTTAGACTCCCAGCAAGTTCTTTCTGGGCTGTTCTCTTGCATGGGCTTTGTTCTGCTACTCAGTTTCACCAGGTAGTGCTCTGTATCTGCGCTTCCCAGTTGGTGGTATATATACATACTTCTACACTATCATGATTGTGGTGATAGCTTCACGGTGTATGCATACATCAATATGTATTAAATTATATAATTTAAGTATGTGTAGTTCACTGAATATACATTATACCTCATTAAAGCTGTTTGAAAAATTCCTTCCATGAAGCCCACTGTCAGTAGGCTATTATTACTTTAGTAAGCCCAGCGTCTTCAGAAACTGTTTAGACTTTGCACTCCTCATTTGTCCTTCTAAGGTCCCCTTTTGGCCTGTGTCTCCCAACCTCACTAGTCCTTTGCCTCTGTTCTTGTCCCCAGCCTCCATCATCCTCCATTCATGCCAGAGCCACTCTCTTTGGAAGAGAAAAATCTTATGATTGTAGGCTCCAGGTATTATTCTTAAGCTGCACCTGTGTGCTGGAAGCTGTGGCTGGCAGAGGGGTCAACACACACAGGCAGGACACATGGAGCCTCTCTGTTCTCTCCATGCTCGGAGTCTGATGGGCCACACATGAACATCATCTGTAGGTGTGTATCCCCAAGGTTACAGAGGAGTTGTCAAATAGATATAGAGATATTAGTATGAATGAAGGTTGGTTAAGCTCAGCACAGTCCAATGAAAAGGTATTAGGCACTCTGTTGGTATTTCTGAAAGTGCACCCAAAAGATCACAGCATATAAGAATTACTTGAAGTACTGGCTTAATTTCCCTCAGAAACAGAGTTTCGGGAGGATGGGCCTGGATATCTGCATTTAACAAACTGTCTGCACCACTGTGTCGCACCACTGTAGAAGCTACTTAGAATGGTGGTAAGAACCTCGATGGAAACCAGGGCAGAAGGGTTAGAAGTAAGAGGGCAGTCGAAGTTGATCTTCTAGGCAGTTTGCTTTACCCATTGCTTCCTTGTGTTAAAGAATTGGAAATGCTTTGGTTATCAGGTAGCATTTTCCTAATGGATCCAGGTATATCCATTTACTAGTTTAGAATTAATGCGGTGCATATTCAAGTTTTGTAATTTCTTTGTTGGATGAAAATTATGTGCCTTAATTTTAAAGTTTTGATTAAATTTTTCTTTCTCCACAGAACTCAACAAAAATCCAGTGGAAGGCTTTTCAGCAGGTTTAATAGATGACAATGATCTCTACCGATGGGAAGTCCTTATTATTGGTCCTCCAGATACACTTTAGTAAGTACAGTGAAAGTGACATCGAAGTGGAGCTCTTTTAATTAATTAAAATGTAAACTATTTTGGCAAACGGAAGGGAAATTATTTTTTAAAAGCAGGTGGAATGGCTGTGTTAGTATCAGTTGTATGGAATGATCATGTCTCAGGTTTTTTTGTGTCCTGCTTGAAACTCTAATGTTTAAAACCTGTTGCTTTCTTAAATATATAATAGTTTCAGAAATTCAGTTATTTGCAATCCTGGGATAAACTTATTATAGAAGAGCTATCTATAAGGTGAGGTTATATATAAGTAATATATATATTTTTTACTTGTATCCCAGAAATTGGATTGGTTTTATCAGGATAGGGAAGAAGAAAATTTTTTATTGAAATGTTTCTCCTTCTCGTCCCTTGTGCTTTCTGTGTCTTTCCTCCAAAGGGAACGTGATAATTTTAAAGAGAAGTTTTTATCATTCTTAACATTTTGTCACCTTAATTAGAGCATGCTATCAGTCTGGGAGATTTCATACAGAGCATAGTACACATATCAGTATCTTAAGCAGACTGGAAAGAACTTTCAGGATCGTCGATTTTAGTGGTTCTCTAATTAGGTCCCCACAGAATATTGGTTAGAACCAAGGTGTTCTCATCCTAAAATGAACTCAAGATCATCTTTTCCCAGTTTATAAAAGTGTCTGTTACAGTTAGTCATTTTTAGTTAATCATTTTTAACTGATGTGAAGAGAGACAACAGAATGTAGTAGTATCAAAGAGCAATAGAAACAGAGATGGAATTTCTTAAATATTCTTAAATGTTCTATGTAATACATTTCTAGATTCAAAGACCAGTCTTATTTTCTGTTCCAGGTGTTTACAGACTAACTTCAATTTACTAATATTTAATGTTCTGTAAGAGGGATCATGACTGCCTTGTATCTTGACTGGTACAAGTTCCATATTTTTTATGGAAGTTGAGGTATTGAAAGAAAATGCAGCAACCTTCTCAAAGCCATACAGTGGGGGGAGAATAGGGGCAGATCTAGATCTGAATTTCCTGGAGTCTACACTTCCTCACTCGACCATGGGCCATTCTGGGACTAAGCAGGAAGGGTTTGGATGCATCAGACATTTTTTCCTGAGGGCCAGGTCGTTTCACTTTAGATGTTCTAAGATGGTGCCTCCTTTTGACCCCATAACATACATGATGGAAAAGAAAACTCAGAGCCACTTCTCTACCAGAGTCGAGTGGTACGTGGCATACCGAGCTGAGTTGTGCTGTGGGTTTTTGGGTTTTCTATAGTCTGAAAAAAAATTATGTTTTGTCATATGTATAGCCACTCAAAATTTTTGTTAGTATTATTTCCCAATGGTAAGTTTTTGCAAACTAAAACAACCACTGTGTGTGTTTGGTAGGTAATCGTAGCCATTAAAAACCATTCTAGAAGTATTTCCCCACAATCTTAATATTATTTGAAAGCCGATTTTTTAAACTAAATTTTGTACACAAAACTATACATATAACCTGGTTTAAGTTCAGGTCTATTCTTCTAGGTTTTGCAATCAAAACAAATTGCGTGAGGGTTTGCTCGGGGGAAACACAGCAATATTGCAGTGATAGAATCTTGTTGCTTTTACAGTTGCTATGAGATAAGAGACATTTTTCTAAACTGATGTTGTCTATACAGTAGATTGGTTAGGCATCTAGGTTTGAGCTCCATCTCTAAGGACCTCACAGAATCCTTATACTTGTTTTCATGCAATGGTGGCACATGTGTCTGAATGTTATTAGCTGGTCCATATACTTTGTGTACCTTCAGCTTCACCAAAGAAAACCACTTTTAATACTCATTTTACTAATTAACATACCATTATTTCCACCAATAAAAACCTATTTCTGGCCTTAGTGTACATGTAAAAAGTACGGGCTCTTTGATAGGAGATGTGGATAGCAGAAGCATTTGTGGCAGCTCCTTTGGAGTGTGGACCTACTGATGAGACAATTGGCAGCCCCTTCTGCACTGTCCCTTCCTGATGAGAGCACGGCAGCACCTGCGCTATCGTTTAACCTCGTTGCCACTGGTGTTTTGAACATCCTATGAGTAGTGAGGCCTTAATGCAGTTGACAGACATTATAACAGTCATCTAAAATTATCTGGATCTGATTCCTTTTTTATGAATGATCTTTTCTAGTTCATGTGCTGGAAGTTATAAAATAGTTTTTGAAGCCCTCAAAAAAGAGGCTTAAGATTTATTGAGTGTAGGCCATCCCTTTTGGCAGTGTCCTACTTAGAATGATTGCAAAAAGAAAACATTACACTGGCATTTACACCATTTATTCATTTAATTCTCAAATATTTTTTGAGTGCTCTTATGTTAGATACTGGGAGCATGTGATAGTTAGTCATTTAATACACTTTGATGATCACTATGGTGGAGATGGAAATGGGGAACTATGAGGAGTCATTGGGAAGATGGAAGGTTTTGAATGTGTCAGGGAGCTTTTCCCAGAGGAAAAAGATGTCTAAAATGGAAACTGAAGAGTTAGTGACTGTATTAGTTATTAGGCGTTTTGGCTACAAGCAAGAGAAACATCTGATTTTAACTGCCTTAGAATACTTTGAATATGTTGTCCTGACACAAACTGGTTAATAGCAGTTTTGAGCATTTCAGAATATCACCCAAAGAAAAAAGAGGAGGTCATTTCTTTAGCAGACTCTGCTTCTTGTCTCATTTGTCAGAATTGAGTGACTTGCTCATTCCTTACCCATGAGATTGCCACATCTGGTTTAGATTCTGAGATGGAAGAGATTTTAGACTGTCAACAGCAAGGTAAGAATTAATTTAGACAGATATTCTGGCAATGACAGTGAGTGGTAGGGGTAAGTGGAAGGGAAACTAGGGACTAAGTATTTCATAGGGAGAACTGTGTACATAGGGCTTGGAAAAAAGGGTTGGAACACCAGGGTATGGCATCTGAGTAAAGTGAGTACAAAGAATTTGAATAAGTGAGATTGGGTAGGGAGTTCAGGGCTAGTTGACATTTACAAAACACTGTTAAAGAGTTTGAAGTTACCTTTTGTCCCAAGGACAAAGCACAGCCATTAGAAGTTTTACATCAGAAGTTACCAGTTAAATTTATATTTTAGAATGTGCATTGAATTACTGAGTATTATAATTTGGGGGTTATGGATTTCATTTTCCCTGTTTACTTCTGTTTTGTTCCTGCAACAGATGTATGTTTTTAACAATGTTATTTTTAAAATTTCTTTCTGTATCACATGAAAAATGGACTGGGGGTTTGGGAGCTACCCATGGTGCTTGAAGTAGGGGAGGTCACCAGCCTTTGCTTAGGGAATAGAGAGCACATGGGCTTGGGCAGGATGCTGAGAAAGGCAGAGGAAGTTAGCCAAGAAGGTATACGGAGAGGAAAGGTTTTTATAGAAGTAAGCTTTCTAAGATGCTACTAAGAATCAGGTATCAATTAAGTGTCTGTTGATTTAACAGTAAGGAAATGACTGGTGTTCTTGTAGTTATTTCGGTAGAGGGAAGAGGGTAGGGGCCACGCAGTTGTTTGAGGAGTGCTATTGGGAGTGAATATGTAGAACTTGAATATAAATAACTGCCTAGGGAGAGAAACAGGCTGATAATGGGGGTGGATGGGAATATAGGGTTGAAAGTAAGTTAATGTGGGCTTAGATGGGACCCAGGCCTGAGTGTTTAATTCACCACTTAATAATTAGATAATTTATGTAATAATTAAAGAGTTAATACTATACTAAAATTCTTTAAAAGCTGGTGTGATTGTTTCATGGTAACACCATTAGCCTTCATTTAGTCACTAGAGGGCAGTGCACACTCTTTACAGTCTGTGTAATCAACTGGTATATTAAGTTCATTCCTTTATTTGTGACTGATGATACTGTGAGTATTAACTTAGCCCTTATATTTATCTTTACACAGTGTTGAAAATTTTTTTCTTTATTTTTATTGTTGATACTCTTGTAGATGTCCCCATTTGCCCCTTCTTGCTACCCTCCTCTGAGCCCCTGTCTAACCTCAGTATTGAGTTTTTATTACTTCTCTATTAATCTTTTTAGTGCTGTTAAGAATTGATTCTTGAGGCTTTCTGTGAAAGACATTCTGAAACTGGTGTGATACGCCTTCTGTTTTCAGACAACTGATTATCAAGTAGTGTGTATAGCCACCATATTTATAGAAATAAAAAATTTAGGTAGGAATGGCAGTAGGTTTTTAAAGAAAGTCTCAGAGACTCAGATAGCACTGAGTAAATAAATGTTTACAAATTTATATTAGTGAATGGTGAATGTACAACTTCTGTTATCTCTTACTCTCTTGATCTTTCATGATTAATGGCTAGTCTGTTCAAGTTGTGTGCTGTTTTGTTTCTTACCACTGGCAATGGTGTAAAAAATTTGGAGAATCGTGAGATTATATGAGTTTTGTAGTATTACCTCACCTTGAGAGGATATAGAAAATGAAGAGTTGGCTAATGGAATTTTCTGATCAAAGAAATTGTTTCATAGTTTTGTTTAAGACTTAGAAGCACAAACCATATATCCTGTAATGAAATTTTGGAGGGAATGAACCTTGTGCACATATTGCTTAGAAATTGATTGATCATTGGTAATGCCATGTCATTTATCATTTAGTGCTTAAGAACATGGACTTTAGGGACTGTCTTTGTATAGCTCCCGGACTCTACCATTTTTATTAGTTGTGTGACTTTGAACAATTACTCAAAATTTGTTTTAGCAGGTTCATTTCTTTAAAAACCATATGCCTAGGAAGTGTTTGGAATATTCAGTGTATTGCTTGTAATAGCAAAAAGAGTTGGAAGCAGTCAAATGTCTTATGATTGTATTGGACAAATTGTGGAATGTGGCAGGTAAAATGAACAAGAGACAAGTATCAACAGGAGTCTGTATAGAAGAACGTTGAGAGAAATTTCAGGTGGCAGCATAGAGTTTCATTTAAATAAAGTAAATATGGCAGAATGATAGGATTTGAAAAAGCAGAGTGGTAGGATCTCTGATTCTCACAAGATTGTATAATTTAATCAAAAACAGGGAAGCCTCATGGAAGAAACTTGAACTAGGCCTTAGGCCTAGGTTTCTCAGCCTTTTCAAATGGGAAACTCCTGGTTGTATACTTTTTAAATAAAAAATATCATGCTAGTAATTAAACTATTAGTATCTGTGATAGAACATATAATGAAAGAAAAGATATTTTTAATTCATTGATGTTTTAAAATAAACTTTCAGTTTGCTCATCACAGTAACATCTTTGTATATTTGAAAAACAGTGAACATGTGACGTGTTAATATTTAGTCTAAAATGTTTTGTATCCTGTGGGTCTTTTGAATTCTTCTTTGCTAGTTTAGCTGTTCATGACTTGGGACTACTGAGCAAGACTCTTTAAAAAACAGGGTTTCCACAGGTAAAGGAGACAAGGAATCCACCTATTGGAGAGAAACTGTAAGGAATAGCATAGTTGGTTCAAAATGGATGAGGGCATTGCAGACATTGCAGACAGTAAAAATCGTATGCTATAAATGTTTTAGGATAATCTTATTAATTAAATTTGATTGACATTTTAAAGATTGAAAATAACATGAGACTAGGTGATTTTTTTTTATGATAGGGATTCCAGTCAGCTAATATAAAGCTTTTAAGAGGACCTAAGCAATTAAAATTTGAGGAAAGCTACCTGAATATTGAGGAATAGCTTCACTAGTGGGATAAAGTGCTTGGGCTTGTGGCAGCTATTTTGATGTCCTTTTACATTAATTTTTGGCTGTTTTCTGTATTTGTGGCTTTCAGACAAGTTCTTTTTTTTCCTTACTGTAACCCATAATCAGAAATAATTTACATCATGATCCAGTATATACTTAGGTGTATACATCTTTAGTGAATAGAAACATGTATGTAGATTATATAACTGAGACAAATTACTTGTGATAAGCACCTTTGTTTTCTATCCTACTTTTGTTTAAGAAGAAAACTGGGAAGGTGCAAGTTAGGTCTTGTGGGCTCTGAGTGACCCCTGCCTGGATGGCAGCAGTAGTTCTAAGGGAGACACCATGGGCCCTGAATGTATCTTCCCCATTTAGACTGGGAACTAGGACTGTACCAGGGCCCTCCAGGAGGCCTTGGGGATTGAAGCAGTGAGGAGCCTGAGGAAGAAGAGCAGGGGAAACCGGGGCAGGTCCTACCAGCCCCTGAACCAAGATCCTGAACCAGAGGATTTGGAGCTGGCACCAGTGTGATATGGAGAAGATGTAATTGCCAATATCCAGGATTGGATCCAGGCCCTTGGGCTTCATTTGCCAGACCCACCATTAGAGAGCGAGGAAGAGGATGAGAAGGAAGCTTACAGCTTTGAGCAAGCACAGTTCTATTCCTATGGAAGGAACCCAGAACATGTAGAACTGGTGAAAAGGATGTTCCCTGGAATAAGCCTTCCTGCACCAGGGGTTCCTGCCTGGGCTTGGGAGATATCAGATGCATAGTGGGAAGATGTGGTACAGAAAGAAAGCTCTCCTGGAAGTAACCACCTTGAGAGCTGCCTTATTTCCCTGCATTCCAGCACAGGACTGAACACAACCCTGCTTGTGATGCCCATCTTTGTCCTCCCCATCTCCCTCTCCTCATCAAAGCAAATCGGACTTCTCAGAGACCCCCTCTATTCAGTTCTGTACATACGGGGACATTGGCCCGAGCCCAGACCCACCATAGCAGGTATCACTGGAGAAAGAAGCACCCTGTGTACACTTGCTCCCCCAAAAAAGAAGGGGGAAAAACTGGTCAGTGACTCACTTAATTGGTTTTATAGCCCCAGTTTGAAAAACTAATCCATATAATAAATATGTCCTAAGATCAGTTTTCGCACTAACTTACAAGTGGGGGTAGTGTAGGCTGAGAAAATAGACTTATTTCTTTATCAATGTAATGTACTCTTCACAACAGCTATCACAGTCTCCATTTTCTTCATCTTCAGGTTTTATTCCCCTTCAATAGATAATCTTACAAATTATGAAATTTAAGGCCAATAAAGCAGACATAAAATTTGTCATTTTTCTTCCTTTCTGCCCCTGGATATCTATACTACATTCAATCTGGTTTTCTTCCTGTGCAGAGGGAAAAGACCTCCCCCCCCCCCCCCCCCTCTCCGATAGGCCCTTTACTACCCTTATTTTATTTCTTGTTCTAATTTCTGAGTTGTTTTTTTTTTTAGTCTCTCTAGTCTTTCTGCCAGCACCTTCCCATTTACCTGCAAATTAGTTTTTTCCCTATTTTTTAAAAGATTTTATTAATTTACTTTTAGAGAGGGAGAAGGGAGAAAGAGAGAAAGGGAGAGATAAATCAATGGGTTGCCTCTCACATGCCCTTAGCCTGGAACCTGGCCCCCAACCCAAGCATGCATCCTGACTGGGGATCGAACCGAACTGGCGACCTTTCAGCCCGCACTCAGTCCACTGAGACACACCAGTAAGGTGTTTCCTCCCTTTTAAAGATTTTCATTTGTCCTCTTTCCCACCTTCTTTGACTGCTAATCCCAAACCGTCCTGTCTCTCCTGCTTGTACTTGACTACCTCATTCCTTCTTCAGTCCTTCGCAGTCTTTTTCCTGTTCCTTTCACCAAACTTGTATTATCAGGGTTACTTATTTTTTGGTTTATTGATTTTAGACAGAGAGGACAGGGTTGGGGGGGAGAGAAAGAGAAACATTGATTTGTTGTTCTACTTACTTATGTATTCATTGGTTGGTTCTTGTCTGTGCCCTGACTGGGGATCGACTCCGTAACCTTGGCACATTAGAACAATGCTCTGACCAACTGAGCTACCCAGCCAAAGTTTCAAGGTTATTTTTAAATTTTTTCCCAAAGATTGATAGATTATTTATTTATTTATTTATTTATTTATTTATTTATTTATTTATTTATTTATTTATTTATTTATCTTTGCAGAGAGGGGAAGGTAAGGAGAGAGGGAAACGTCAGTGTGCAAGAGGAACATTGGTCAGTTGCCTCTTACATGCCCCAAGCTGGGGACCCAGCCCACAACCAAGGCCTGTGCCCTGATCAGGAATTACATAGGCAACCTTGGTTTGCAGGATGATGCTCAACCCACTGATCCACACCAGTCAGGACATTCAAGGTTACTTTTTATACTTGAGTCCAGTGGCATTTTCTAAGTGTTTAAGATTATTTGGTACTAGTGATCTACCTCTCTTTTATTAACCCTTCCTTCAATTTTGCTTTTATGATCAGAAAAAGGTGATAAAAATTAATATTTGCTGTGGTTAAAAAGTGAAGTTAGACTGAAATGTACAGAGTAGAAAATAAAAGATCCCATAATCCTGTGCTCCAGAATTAACCATTGTTATGTATTGGTGCTAAATATCCAGACGTATTTCTATTTGCATATAAACATACCCCCACTTTTTCTTCTTTTAAAGACAAATGGGTTTATCCAATACATTTTTAAAAAATTTAACATTAGATTGCTCATATCATTTCGTGCTTATTACTGATATTTTTCCTGATGTTTTCCTCTGCCACTAGAATGGTAAGTCCCATGAAACCAGTGCTCTTTAATTTCTTGCTCTGTTATATTCATTTACATAGAACAGTGTCTCACACAAGTAGATTATCAATGTATATTTGTTCAGTGAATGAAAATCATTCACTGAGCTTAGAATTCTATTTCTCACTGATATGAAACAAACACAATCATATTACCCTGCTCTGGATGTGCAGTGAACAGTAAGAGAATCTGACATGTGAATTGCTGTTGCAGTAAATTTGTCAGTGTGATAGCAGGCCACAGTGGCTTGTTAAAATTGGGTAATCGGGTAAAATCTTTCTCAAGAGGTAACATTTAAGTTGAGTTGTGAATGACAAGGGGAGAAGGGATGTATTTCAAACAGAAGATATAGCTAGTACCAAGGACACAAAGCAGGAACTTAGTCATTTTTTGCTTCATAAGGTTAACTTCATCTCATTGGTTTTCATGGTTAACATATACAACTCATTGTATTATTTTGATAATTCTTCAAGAACACTTCCTAAGTAAATTGGAGTGCTCTGGAACTGCACTAATAAGCAGCAGTCACTGGCTGCATATGGCTATTCAAATTAAATGGAACTTAAAATTCAGTTCCTCAGTTTCACTAGCCATAGTTGAAGTGGCTGATGGCTGCCATATTGGACCACATAAATATAAAACATCTCCAATGTGTAGAAAGTTCTATCGTACAGCAGTGGTTTGGAAAGTCACTAGAATATAAACTCCTTGAGAGACTTCATACTTTGTTCATTGCTATACTCCCAGTGTCTGACAAGTAAAAAAACTGAACAAATATTTGTAAATGATAAGTAAATGGATGGATGAATGGAAAGTCAGCACATCTGTTTCCAGATGAAATGTGCATAAACTCCTGAGATAAGAATAAGCTTTTTTGGGTTTTGTTTTGTTTTTGTTTTGGTCTGATGTCTGATTTTTATTGTGTAATGGAAAGCTCTTTTTAATTAAAGTATTGTTGACATACAATATTATGTTAATTTCAGGTCTATAACATGGTGAGATTTTGCATTTATACACTGTACAAAGCGATCAGCACAAAAAGTCTACTTTCCATCTGTCACCATACAAAGTTACTGTGATATTATTGACTGTATTCCCTATGTTGTACTTTACATCCCCGTGACTTATTTATGTTATAGTTATAAGCTTGTATCTCTTAATCCCCTTCACCTTTTTGCCCACACTCCCAGGGTCTCCCAACCCTCTAGTAACTATCAATTTTTCTATATCTATGATTCTGTTTATTTTGTTCATTCATTTGTTTGGTTACTTAGGTTCCACACATAAGGGAACTGATACAGTATTTGTATTCCTCTGATTGATTTCACTTAGCATAATACTCTGTAGGTCTCTCCATGTTGTCGCAAATGGCAAGATTTCATGCTTTTTCATGGCTGAGTAATATTCGTGTGTGTGTGTGTGTGTGTGTGTGTGTAGCAATATTTATATGTGTATCTCCACTTCTTTATCCATTCATCTGTTGATGAACACCTAGGTTGCTTCCAGATCTTGGCTATTCTAAAGAACACTGTCGTGAACATAGGGGTGCATGTATCTTTTTGAGTTAGGGTTTTGGTTTCTTCATATATGCGCCAGAAGTGGAATTGCTGGGTCCTTCTTTGCTTTTTGTTATAGCCTTTGTTTTAAAGTCTATTTTGTTTGATATAAGTATTGCTATCCCAGCTTTTTGTTTGTTTCTGTCTTCATGAATTAACTTTTTTATCCCTTTACTTTCATTCTGTGTGTCTTTTAATCTGAAGTCTCATGTAGGCAGCAGATGTAAGGGTCTTTTTTTTTTTAATCCATTCAGTCATTTTTTCAATGGAGCACTTAGTCAATTTACATTTTAAGTAATTTTTGATAAATATGTACTATGGCCATTTTAATTATTTTTATACTAGATTTATAAATGGCTGGTCTACTGTCTTTATTATCTGTTTGCCTATACTAGTGAGATTTCTTTTTCTTTCATGTATATTCTTATTTCTAGTTTTGGCCTTTTCTTTTCAATTTAAAGAACCTGTACCATGTCTTGTAATGCTGGTTTAGTGGTGATGAACTCCTTTACCTTTCGCTTCTCTGTGAGCTCACTAGTGCACGGGTCAAGCCCTCAGTGTGGTTGGTGCACGGGTCAAGCCCTCAGTGTGGTTGGCTATGAGGCCCAGCCCCGCTATTGAAGACAACAGTGCTGCCCACTGGGTGTGTCAGGGCAGGAGCTGCTTTAGAGGGGTGCTGGCCTGGGTGGGTCCTCAGGAAAATGCCAGGATGGGGTGAACAGTGTTAGCAAGGTTAATGGAGAGTGTTAGAAATGGCGCCTGCCACTGTCAAACCAGCTAGGTTAAAGAAAGGGGGAAAATGGTACCTACCAGCCCCTATGACTCAAGAGAAAGTTCAATACATCTCTGTTCCTCCAGCACGCACTCTGAAATTAGTCATAGTCAGTGTATCTACATTCTTTTCAAAACTGTTGCCTCTGTGCCAGGATTCAAAAAGAGTGCAACCTGGGTTTCTACAGCTCTTTGGCTCTCTCAGACGTAAGCCCCACTGGTGTTCAAAGCCAGATGTTATGGGAGTTCCTCTTCCTAGTGCAGGTCCCCCAGGCTAGGGCTTGGATCCCTCGCTCTTCGGGGACAATCTGGTTTTGTGATATTGCTCCCACTTTGTGAGTTACCACATGGGGAGGGGGGATAGGGTAGGTCCTGACTAGACTTAGTGTCTATACCTCCTACCCTGAAAGTTTCAGTGTGGCTTTTTCTTTATGTCCCTACTAGTAGAAAATCTGTTCTGCTAGTTTTCAGGTTATTCTCAGAGATAGCTGTTCTATATGTAGTTGTAGTTTTGCTGTTAATGAGAGGCTGTGAGCTCAGGATATTCATATTCTGCCATTTTGAACTTGAATCAGGAGCTTTGCTCTTGGATGCCAATTTAACTTGTCCATGAAATGTCATTTCTTGTGGTTGGGTGCACTGCCCCCACAAAATATATGAGCTCGTTGTGTTTGGAGAACAGAAAGGGGACTGGCTAGAACAGAAAGAAGAGTGATGATTTGAGATGAACAGATTTGGCAACTTGAACACTATAGGCAATGCTAAACCTTGTAAGTTTTATTTTAAGTGCAGTGGGAAGTGATAGAAAGGTTTGTAGCACAGCAATAATATGATCTAATTTGGATGTCTTTTTGAGCTATTTCATTTTACTAGCTTTTTGAGGGTTTTATTAATAAAGTGGTAGGTATGATGACAGTTTTTAAACTTGGGTATTTGAGTAAGTAGACTGTCTGCTTGAAGTCCATATTATTTACCTAATTTCTACTCTTAGCACTAGCATCCTTGTTTTTATGTTTGTTTTAATAATTGTCTACTTATAAGCAGGAACTTATAGGCAAGAACTTGTTTTTGTTTTTGTTTTTTTTCCAGTGAAGGTGGTGTTTTTAAGGCTCATCTCACTTTCCCAAAAGACTATCCCCTCCGGCCTCCCAAAATGAAATTCATTACAGAAATCTGGCACCCAAATGGTAAGTTATCTAGTTTTACTTTTACATTTACAAATGTGATGGCCTGTCACTGAAGTTCTCAAGGTCATTAAGAAAGATGTAGTTCTCAATGAAATTGCTTCGGAGTTTTTACACTAAGTTCATTGTTTTTCTTATGTGCATGGCTGTGCATTAGATTTTTTAGATGAGAACGTGTAACAGAGATCATGTGAAAAAATAGCTTTGTATTTATTTACTTAGTTTTCAGTTCTTTGAGTCTCGTGATGTGGCTTATGATGTTCCAAACTAGAGGCAAGTTTAGGGGGTGATAAGAAATTCAGCATCATTAGAGCCCTTATAATTGAAAACATGAAATTCTTTTTTTTATTAATTATTTTTAGAGAAAGGGGAAGGGAGGGATAAAGCGAGGCAGAAGAACATCGACTTGCAAGAAAAATATTAATCAGCTGCTTCTTGCAGATCCCCAACTGGGGACCTAGCTGTCAACCCAGACGTATGCCCTGACCAGGAATTAAACTGGCAACCTTTCAGTTTGCAGGCTGTTACTCAATCCACAGAGCCACACCAGCCAGCGAGAGGACATAATTTTGAAGGCATTAGGTGATTCATTGGCTATTACAAAGAACACAGAAGTAATTAAACCTGTATTGTTTCGATATATTTTTTCTTCTCAGCTCTTAGACCTTTTTATCTATATTAGCTATAAAAAAGGGAATGTCCTACCTTCCTCATAAGGTGACAGAGTGTCAAATGAAGTAAAATACTGTATGTTTTAACCTGTGGAAAGCATCCAGTTCTGCTGTTCATGAGACAGAGACATTGGTTGTTTTACCTAAGGATGTGCTACCATTTAAAGTTTATTTTATGAGCCAAAGGTTAGGCTAGATGTGCCATGTTCATTATACACAGTCTCCTTGAACTTTTGGCTTTGTTTGTATGAGCTTACAAGGATTTCTTTTCTAAGTATTTTGACTATCAGTATTTTGTAATCAGCTGTCTTTCTATTTTTTTTTTAAAGATTTTATTTATTTATTTATTTTTTAGAGATGGGGAGAGAAACATAGATCAGTTGCTTTTCACATGTCCCCCCTTCTGAGGACCAAACCCACAACCCAGGCATGTGCCCTGACTGGGAATCAAACCTGTGTGACCTTTTGCTTTGCAGGACCATCCTCAACCAGCTGAGCCACACCAGTCAGGGCTCAGCTGTCTTTTTATACTACGATATAATCTGCATTTTGTTTCTTAAAGTCAGGTTCTTTTGGTTGCGAGAAAGAAAACCTGTATTCGTTTTAAACAAAAATCAGTAAAAGAGTAATGGATTATTGAATAAATTAAGGCATTATTGCATGGATAGGGAGTGTATATTACAACCCAAAGGCTTGAAAACAGATGGGTCTTGGGAGAGACTAGAACTGGCAAATGGAAAACTACTGGGAACTGCGGGAACCCACCATTTTTCACTGCATTTAAGTTAGCAGTGATTACAAAAGGCACAGTTATTTTTTTAGGAAGGAATAAAAACATCTCTAACAATTTAAGTAAGAAGGGAGAAAAATATCCTTTAACAATTTATTTGTGGGAGAATCCATTAACAGTAGTCCTACATGAAGCATGGATGCACAAATTAAAGGCATTCACCTCTTGTTTCTTTGAAATTTCTTTTATTTATTCCTAGCCTTTTGACAGTTTATCCTGCTTCATTTGAATTAGTTGATGTGTAATAGGCAGTCTCTTTACACTTATTTTAAAAGAAGACGTGATCCCTGGCTGGTGTGGCTTAGTAGATTAAGCACCAGCCTGCAAATTGAAGAAAGGTTGCCAGTTCCATTCCCAGTCAGGGCACATGCCTGGGTTTCGAGTCAGGTCCCCATTTGGGGGTGTGTAGGAGGCAGCCAATTAATGTGTCTCTTGTGCATGGATGTTTCTCTCCCTCTCTTTCTTCCCCTGTCTAAAAGTAAATAAAGAAAAATGTTCAAAAGAAGACATGACAAAGCTGCTGACTGTTGCTACACCAGACTGGCTGTGTAATTCGGGACAAAGCCTCTTTGAGCCTTAGTTTCTCTGTGAGAATTAACTGACAGCACGTATGTGTGCAGTACCTGGCACTTCTCTGTTAAGAGGATAGCAATGGCCTACGTAGTTTAAGAGGGTAACTGATGAAATAAGGGGTGGGGGTGTGTGTTTTAAAGGTTGAAGAGACCTTTTTGTTTTGTAGACCATAAAGGAGAAGGCATGAGAGAGTGGAATAATTAAGACTTGATTTGAGAGGGAGTCCTCTGTGAAGAAAAGATAACTGGGAAGAGATGGGGCAATGACAGCTAGGATAGGAAGAGTTAGACTAGGGTAAGAGTACAACATCATTTTGAAATAAGAATGAGAGGAAAAACGAGCATGTGAGTATTTGCTAGGAACTGGAGATACAAAGATGACTAATGAGTTATGATCTCTTTCTATAAGAATATTCTAGTCTCTATAAAGCAGAGGTGGACATGTGAACTTAATGGTGAAACTGAGAGATTACAGTGATGGTAGTTATAAGTAAGGTATTGGTAGCATAGAAGAGGAAGTTAGAGAATACGATTCTTGAACAGAAATTTTAATATGTAAATGCCTGCCTTGAACTTTGTTCTTTAGGCTGTGGGAACTCACTAAAGTTTTATAGATTTATCATGACTATATTTTCTTCTAGAAAGAGTATACTCATGGAGGGAAGATTGGAAGGGGAAGGCTGACTGATAGCCAGGAGGTTGATGAGGGTTTCTTCAGTGGTTCCAGTAAGAGATAATGAAAGTTTGATCTAAGAGTAGCGGCAGGGAGGAAAATTTAGTTATTCTTACTTGTTGACTACCAGATATGGGTGGTAATGGAGAGGCAAGAATTTAGAATAGATGGATCATTTACAAAACAAATATAGAATCAAAATCGCAGTGAAGTAACACATTATCCCACTGCAATGGCTATAATGAAAAGGACAGATAATAAACAAGTGTTGGGCCCTGGCTGGTGTGGCTCAGTGGATTAAGCACTGGCCTGAGAACCAAAGGGTCACAGATTCAATTCCCAGTCAGGGCACATGCCTGGGTTGTGGGCCAGGTCCCCAGTAGGGGGCGCATGAGAGGCAACCACACATTGATGTTTCTCTCCCTCTCTTTCTCCTTCCCTTCCCCTCTCTCTATGAAATAAAATAAATAAAATCGTTAATTAGATTTTATTTATCTACTGGGGACCTGGCCCACAACCCAGGCATGTGCCCTGACTAGAAATCGAACCAGTGATCCTTTGGTTCATTCGCTGGCCAGCATTCAATCCACAGAGTCACATCAGCCAGGGCAGATTAATGAATTTTTGATAGGTTCACTGATTTAAATGAGTTAGTAGAGTGAGCTTCACCTTTTTTTTCCTTTTTGCACCAGTAATTTGTTTGTGACTTGGATTTTAAAAGTTTTATGGAAAACTATTTTTATGTTGATGAACTTTTATTGGCAATATGACATGTTTCTTTTGTGAATCTGTGAACACTCCTTTCCCTGAAAATATAATTTTGCCATTATTTGATTTAAAAAGTACATTATGATGGTACTTTTCTTTTTTTTTCCTTAGGTAAATCTTTGGACCTTTATCTGTCACCCATTTAAATTAGTAAGTGAGTGGAGAAACTAGGAAATCGTTACATAGAAACTCATTTCTGGTGTCTGGACCGTATACTTTCTACAAATAAAGAACAGTTTCAGTAGTTGCCATTTATTAATTTCATTGTACAGTAAGCCCTCATTTAACGTTATCAGTAGGCTCTGCAACTTTAAGCTAAAGGACAGATAACGAATCCACTTTTCCCATGGACTAATTGATTAAAACAAAACTTAAGTTCCTGTGGCATTTCATCTATGTTGTAAAGAAACGACATTGAACAAAACCTTCTTGCTGTGTTTACTACATGGAAATGCTAGGCAACGTCTACACACTAGGTATCTGGAAGTTCTGCACAAATGAAAAAGATAGCTTACATTCCTATTGGATTAGTCCGATGGATCCTATTTGGTAAAATCTGTGGTCTTCCTAGAAGGTTAACAGGTTCTGTTTTGGAAATTAACTCCTGTTTATATTCATTGTTTTATACAGGTACTGTGGGAATCAGGACCACATCGATAATAAATGTCTTATGTATAACCAAATTATTTTAAATAATTTTAAACAGAACTGTTTTTTTCTAATTTTGCAGTTGATAAAAATGGTGATGTATGCATTTCTATTCTTCATGAGCCTGGTGAAGATAAATACGGCTATGAAAAACCAGAGGAGCGCTGGCTCCCCATTCACACCGTGGAAACCATCATGATTAGTGTTATTTCTATGCTGGCAGACCCTAATGGAGACTCACCTGCTAATGTTGATGCTGCGGTAAGGGTCACATGCATATCTTTCCTCCCTTTTAAACTCAATGAGAACTATAGCGTCTTTATATGTCTATCTGTGTGTGCCTGTGTATGTGTATCTACATATCTATTTATATCCACTTATTTTTCTTCTAAATCTATACAAAAATAAGTTACAAACACAACTGAGCATCACCCTAAATACTTGAACATGTATCTTTTAAGAATAAGGACATCATCTTTCATGTCATACCTGAGAAAATTTAATATCAAGTCCATATTATTATTCGCAAGGGTTTTTTTTTTTAACTTTCAGATCTATAAAAAAGTTTCATTAGTTAAATAAAATTCCTATATCCTTCACCTAGATACAGTAATTGCAGAGATTTTACTTTCTTGTTCTTTTTGCCAAACTGTTAGAGAATGCTTTACAGATACCCTACCTCTTCATACTTGGACACTTCAGCATGTGTCTCCTAAGAGCATGTGAGCACAGTACAACTCTGTCATTGATACAGTACTGTTGTTGTTGACTCTACATACACAGCCCCTACTCAGATTTCTCCAATATTGTTCCTTATGGCTGCCTTTTTTGGTTAGTACTGAAAATCCAGAATCTCAGAACCCACATTGTATTTTATATTCATATTATATTTTGTTTTATTAGTCTTCAGTAGTCTTCTTTGAAGAACCTTGTTTCCTCATTCTTGGAACTTTTGTTAGTGTATATGAAATGAAAGCAAAGTGATTAAATTCATCTTTTTCTCTTGGGTTATACTTCAAACCTGTATAAAAAGTTGGATGAGCCCTGGCTAGTGTAGCTCAGTGGATTGAGCACCGGCCTGAGAACCAAAGTGTCACCGGTTCAGTTCCCAGTCAGGGCACATGCCTGGGTTGCGAGCCAGGTCCCCAGTAGGGGTACATGAGGGGCAACCACACATTGATGTTTCTCTCCCTCCTTTTCCCTCCCTCTATAAAAATAAATAAATAAATCTTTAATTAAAAAAAAAAATTAGATGAGATCTTATATGTAGGAAAACACTACATAGATAACCCCTACTCATATCTATGGCTTTGGAAGTTTTACATTTACTAATCAAATTGAAGTAAAAACTGGCGGAACACTATTCCAATTTTCTATTTAGTAGAAGTTCAAACAATGTAAGAGGCGGTAAGAGAGAAGAGGTAAAAGCCACTTTAAAACAATCCTGTAGAATCATTTTGAGAGAGAAGTAGTTACTGTTTCATTCTCAACTCTCTGCTCTTCTTAATAAGATTGGAATTGACAGGTTGAGTTCCAGCCTTCAAGGAGAAATTAAGAACAAGTAAATATTTGACAGTGTGAATTAGGGAAAAATTACCAACTCTTCGAAACAGTGGAGTCCTGAAGTAACAGAACCTATGAAAAAGTAGTCATTCTCTTGATGCTAAACATTTTCATAAGGGTAGAAATAGGCCTCAATATAAAGCTGAAGTGTGCGGTGGGGGAGGGGGTAGGGCAGGAGAGAGCAATGGGGGGGGGGAGTGGGGACAACTGTAATTGAACAACAATAAAAAAAATAAAGTTGAAATATGCAAACTTGACTTCACAGACTGCAAAATCTATCCCATTTTTTTTTGAAACCCACTGCTGCTTTTTCTGATTTAACCAGTTAGCTCATATTTAAACCATAGCTTTCTTGTGAACAGTTGTGTTTACCTTTCTTACTTGCTTTCTTTCTCTTGCACTGCATACCTTTTATCATATTTTCATATATTTTTGGTTTGTTTTTCTAACCTCTCAATTAGTGATGTGTATTTCAGGAAACTCTCATTTTTCTTGGAGATCTCTCTCCTGGATCCCTCCATTTTTTGGCTCCAAATTAGATTGATTCAGTCTGTTGCTTGGCTGCTTTCCTTGAATTTTCCTTCCTCCCCTTGCTGTTCTGTGTAGAATCATGTGTTTCCTGGATTCACAGCCACCGCCACCGCCCCCCTTTTCTTTGGTTGACTTCTTTCTTTTGCTGTTCTTCATCCAGAGTAATGTTTTAGAAAGGGTATCTGGGAATTCTTACATGTCTCAAAATGTTTTTATCCTGACCTTATACACTTTGTTTATAGAATCCTAGGGGAGAAAATAAAATTTCTACAGACTTTCTCTTTAGTATTTGTTGTTGACTGATGAGAAAGTTGATGCTAGGTTGATTCTTCTCCGTTTGTAGGTAACCTTTCCTCCCTCTCTCCCCTTTCTGGATTTTTGGTCTTCTGAAATTTCATATTATTATGTAAAAATTTTCCATTTCTCCAATTGATGTATACTTAGAAGACTACAGCTGTGGCGAATTTTCCTTTGTAATTATTTTGAGAATTTTTTCATGTTTGACGTTCTGTACTTTTTTGAACTTGTAGCTATAACCCA
>VMDR010013314.1:0-25153 GCA_007922815.1 Macrotus californicus | reverse complement strand
GAAGGCGCTCAGCACCACGGGCGGACTGGCTCATTCCTTTTCATCTTCTCGGACTTGTACACCCGGAAGCACTCCCATGATCTCATCTGCTGACCGAGGCAACCGAGACTTAGGGGAGCTACACGGATTGTCTAACTTCACAGCGGCAGCCAGTAGGGCGCTGATTCATCACCAGGATGCGAAAGTCAAGCACTGCCACGCAGCCCAATTCACCTTTTGTTATGAAATTAAGACAAATGGTTCATTGACGAGGACAGACTCCTTTGTGTGAAGCAGAAGCAAGTTTATTTCTTCACAAGCTTTATAAGATCCACACTATAGACTAGATTTCCTTGGGCCTTGGTTGAAATCTGAAGTGGGTTCCATAGTATTTTTTGTCCGTTTTTGGTGCTGAAATCCCATGGTCACTTCAAGCACGGTGACAGCTAGGGCAGTCCAGCACTCATAGAAGGCATTTGGGAGCAGAGCTCTTGTTTATACGATGGAAATAATGCTTTGAAGGCGAGTTAAAAATGAATGTGACATCACAGCGAGGCTCGAGTGCGTACACATTTTCTCAGAGGCACCACCCTGTGTGGGTTCAGAACGAGCCCCCGAGTTGTGCCGCAGTGGTATGCAGGTTATTTGAGCTGAAGGCAATTTTACCAGCAGGCTCAAGGGAAGCTTCTGCCCCTCCCTTTAGCTACTCAGAAGAACTTGAATTAGGGGCCTGGGCCAAAATAAAAGATTATCGGCGACAACCTCTTTTTGACCCACCTATATAGCAGGGCAAACTTCCATTTACTAAACATCTGCTCTTCTTATTACCCTGCAAGGACCCTTTGGAGACCCCAAGGTGCATGACCTCATCCCTAGCTCGGGGTCTCTTATATACCTAGATCCCTTTCTACGTCTGAACCTGTCCTGGGTGTGGGTCTGTGCTGTGGAATAAACTCGGGAGGGGCTAGAGCGGTGGGGAAGAATGAACTCTCAAACTGGGAGGACTCCATGGTTTGTGTCACTCAGTGGGTAGAGCAGCAAATTGAAAATGCCAAATACTTCAACATTTGCAAATTTGAAGATAAATGGAAAATCCTCTCAAACAATGTTAAACATAAAAGTACACCACAAACATCTGTAATTCAAATCAATCCAAAGCCTCAAGTCCCAGATAACAATGTCCAAAGTCACAACCACGTATTCCATGTACCAAATTTGTCATGATGGCAAAAGTGATGATGGACCATGTCTATATCTTTGTGGGGAGTCATTATTGTTCATCAGAGAGCAGGGCACTATGTACTGCCACCTTCTCCTTACTTTCACACCCTAGCAGTTCCTGAAACAGTGTTTTACAGGCATTACATTGTGGAATACAAGTGGTTAATGACGCATCCTTACTCATGAGGCTATACCATCACGTAAGGATATACATGTCCCTGACTCCCTATCATGTCACACGTCATTTTTTACTTTCCTTCGAAGCTCTTATTACCATGTTATGAAACAAAGCTTTACAATTTGCTATTCACTTCTCTATTCTCATAAAAGTATAAGCAGCAGGATTGGAAGAACTTGTTTGTTTCATGCCTCACGTCCAAATCCCAGGGTCTTATTTGTGCTAAATTGGGTGTGTTGACTCCAAAGTGCACGACATAACAAGGGATGTCGAAACATGAGCATCGAGTGTAGTCTTTTACCAGGAAGTCCTGATAGGACTCTTTCTCCCTTGCTAGAATTGTATACCTTCAAAATTTACCTAAACTTAAAGGCTTCTTCTTACTAATGACTGACTGGGGCTCCTTACAGAATAAGTTAAGCTGCACTATGCTGGTTTTGTCTTCCAGAAAACAATCAGGTTGCCACCGCATACGTTCAACATACAGAAACGTCTTGACGACTTCCACTGTCATCACGTCATCTAGCACAAGCCAAACTCCCATGACAGTTCCGAGCAACCTTGTACGTTATGCCCTCGGTCAGGGGCACTTTGTGGTCACAGTCGTTATTGGAATTCATTACTCTGACTACAGGTATGATTTGCAGGTCACTGGCAAGAAGACACTGAAAAACCATGACTGAAAATTTTGGTTACTAAGAATCAATGAGACTTTCCTGACAAAAATTGTTAACTATAAAAAAATAAAGAGTAAAATATACCTGGGGAGAAATTACTTGAACCTGACTGCACAAGATAAAATGGACTCAAGTTCCAATCATTACATGAAGAGAACCGCAGTTTATCCAGATATCCACAAGAGGGCATTTTCGTATTTCCTCTCAGGAAATGAAAAACAATGATTTGGTGGCATACAACAGTTTAGAAAATGGTTGATAAAATATTTCTATGAAACAACTACAGAAGCGTTATTCTGACAAAAAAATGCACATACTTTTAGTCTCGTACAATCGAACATAACTGAAAACATACTGAGGGATTTCATGCAGCTACAAGTGGCAGAAAACACGCACAGCCTCCTGACGGGAGGGAGGTGCTGGTCTCACGTGGACAGGCGGGTCAAGGCAACCGCACACGCAGCAGAGCCGGCAACACTGTGAATGTCATGGCGAGTCAGGAAGGCGCACTTGACAGCACTGTTGACAGCATGAGGTGTGACTATCCCAATCAGCTCTCATACAGATACAATCGTGGGGAGAGGGGAATCAGACGGGAGCATGAAGTCCGCCTCAGCTTCCTGGTGGGCATGAGAGGGCTTACAGGAAAATGCAAACTCTGAGGGGTCTTTGACGTGGATCTTGTGAAGATCAGTAGATAGCTACACCTCTCAGAAGATAGATATCGGACAGTTGGTGAAGATTTTGATGATAGTCATGATTGATAAATCAAAGAATCCAAAAAAATGGGCTGGAAGATGGAGTCCTTGAAGCCCCTATGATCTATCGGTCCAAACAGTGGCTCCAAAATCTGACTAATGCCCTCTTCGTTTTGTCTTCCAAATTCAATGCAAGTGAGGCTACTCATGACTTCTAACATAAAGCCATAAGGGAGATGGACTCTGGAAAACCAAGTTCCTAGCATTACCCACACTTCCCCCTTTAGATTTTGTTGCCCAATTACAGGTCCTGCTTCTTAAATCAAAGTCAATTCGCCAAACAGTCAGAAGGAAAAACAAAAAGTAAAGGCAAA
Source organism: Macrotus californicus (assembly GCA_007922815.1). NCBI lineage: Eukaryota > Metazoa > Chordata > Mammalia > Chiroptera > Phyllostomidae > Macrotus > Macrotus californicus. The sequence goes on along the minus strand of VMDR010013314.1, from coordinate 22,026 downwards.
ATGTAAAAAGAATATTCACATGAAAATTTCATAATTGCCATATATAAAGTGTATTCTAAATATTCATCAGTATAAAAATGGAAAAACACTCTTACAGCCTTCACCCTTAAAAAGGAGGTTTGTCAGAGGGAAAGGGAGAACACAAAGGGGGACCCAAAAAACCCGGAATTTATTTATAAAAAATTGTGTATTTATTCTGACATGTTTAAACTTCAGTCACCTTCAAAGTTCTCTCCATTTGATGCAACACACCTTTCAAGATGTTTTTTCCACTGCTCAAAACAGTTTCTGAATTCGTTGATTTTGACACCGTTTAGTGCTTCTGCCATTTTTTGTTTCACCTCTTCCACATCAGCAAACGTTTCCCTTTAAGGACTTTCTTCATCCGGGGAAACAAAACAAAGTCACCAGGGGTGAGAGTGGGCGAATACGGAGGGTGGGGCACAGGGGTCATGCTGTATTTGGTCAAAAGCTGCTGAACACTCAGCGCGGAGTGGGCAGGTGCACTCGTAAATCACCCATCATGCAATGGGCAAATGCACTGAAAGTCTTCAAAAACATTCACTGAAGCTTAATGCAACCTGTCACCACAATGCCAGCTGACACACTGATACAGATGGGTCCCTAGAACACTCGCCTAGCAGGGGAAGCCTGTACTACAAGGGGCCCACCCTCCAGAAGATGATTCTGGTTTTTGGGGGTCCCCCCTCATATATATATATCTGCTAAGAATATAAAAGATGCTACAAGGCCACTAAGAAAATCAAACTACCAAACTTTTTTAAATGACCCCTTGACACAGAACAATGAAACATTATTAAAAAATAACCTAATTGCATATAAGAAACACATTTTAAATACCTATAGATCTAACAGGTTTCAAAATGGAGAAAAATATTAAACATTTTAAGAAAAGAGCACTATTAATTTTATGTACTACTGTTGAAAGACAACTCTCAAATTATCTCACCTGAATATTCATTTCTGAAGGTAATTAGTAGAAATCCAAGGTCCAATAATGCACTTTAAGAGGTTTAATAAACACAATCTATTTACAACTTCAAAATGAACTTTTTCACGTTGAGAGTTTGCTGGCTCCTTATACATGGATTAATTTCTATTAAGCTTTCTCATTTTACTTACATATTTATTTTTCTTCCATGGGAGTTTTCACATGTAAGGATGAGGGCCAATTCAAGTCTTTTCCATGCTGTTTATATTCAAGAGGTTTTATCCAGTGAGCCCTTTCATGTGTTTGAAAGGAAAAGGAATAACTGAAGCCTCTCCCACATTCTACACTTTTATAGGGTTTCTCTCCAGTGTGCACTGTCAGGTGTCTTCGGAAGTTTGTGTGGTAACTGAAGGCTTTCCCACACTCCTTACATTCATAGGGTTTCTCTCCGGTGTGAGTTCTTTCATGGATTAGAAGGTAACTGAGATACCTGAACGCTTTACTACATATTTTACACACATATGGTTTCTCTCCAGAGTGAGTTCTTTCATGTGTTCGAAGATAACTGGGACATCTAAATGTTTTACTACATATTTTACATTCATAGGGTTTCTCTGTAGTGTGAGTTCTCTCATGTATTTGAAGATAACTGGGATATCTGAATGTTTTACTACATGTTTTACATTCATAGGGTTTCTCTCCTGTGTGATTTCTTTCATGTATTTGAAGATAACTAGGGCATCTAAATGCTTTACTACATATTTTACATTCGTAGGGTTTCTCTGCAGTGTGAGTTCTTTCATGTCTTCGAAGATCACTGATACACCTGAAAGCTTTAATACATATTTTACACTTGTAGGGTTTCTCTCCAGTGTGACTTCTTTCATGTGTTTGAAGACTTTGGTAACATCTGAAAGCTTTTCCACATTCCTTACATCCATAGGGTTTCTCTCCAGTATGAGTTCTTTTATGTTTTCGAAGATAACTGAGACAGCTGAAGGCTTTACTACATATTTTACATTCATAGGGTTTCTCTTCAGCGTGAGTTCTTTCGTGGATCTGAAGATAACTGGGATACCTGAATGCTTTATGACAGATTTTACATTCATAGGGTTTCTCTACAACGTGAGTTCTTTCATGTTTTCGAAGATAACTGAGACAACTAAATGCTTTACTACATTTTTTACATTCATAGGGTTTCTCTCCAGTGTGATTTCTTTCATGTGTTTCAAAACTTTGATAATATCTGAAGGCTTTTCTACATTCCTTACACTCATAGGGTTTCTGTAGGCTGTGAGTTATTTCATGCATTTGAAGAGAACCAGAAGTACTGAAGGCTTTCCCACACTGCTTACACCCATAGGGTTGCTCTCCAGTGTGAGTTCTTTCATGTAATCGAAGGGAACTTGAATCACTGAAGACTCTTCCACATTCCCTACATTTATAAGGAGAATCTGTAGTGTGTGTTACCATGTGTTTTTGAAGGGTTTTGAGGCACACGAAGACTCGTCCACATTCCTTACATTTATAGGTTCCGTCTCTACTGTGATTTCTTTCATGTTGTTCAAAGCACTGCAGGTAACTAAATGCTCTTCCACATACCTTGCATTTATATGGCTTCTTTCCATATTTCAGATGCTCATATTGTCCGGAGTGACATCTAATGAGTCTATCAAGGGATGAATGATACACAAAGACTTCTCCACATGAACTGAGCTCATATGGTTTAGCTCCAGTAGGTTTCTTCTTCAGATCGAAATTTGAAAGGTTGAAGTTTTCTTCACATTGACTATTCTCTTTACTTTCACAGAGTTTCTCTACCATAGGACTTCTATAAAAAACAAGAAGCACATTATGAATGATTTCTTATTAATGGTTTTATATTCATCATATTTACTATGATTTGTAGGACAAGTGTAAGTATTCTGTTTTGTCTAAATTGTCTGAAATTAAATGTACTGAATGCTTTCCAGGAAGACTTCACCCATGCTATTATCAAACTGTGATATTCAAATATGGGGTTTATTAATACTGTTTTCAAGTGAACAATTTTGCAAACACTGAACATGTATGTTACATTTTAAGAAAGTATTTTTAGTAAAAATTTTCTAAGAAAGACATGTTAAGTAGGGTTTATTAATTTTGTTTAAAAAAATTTTTTTCATATCAAATGAGAATTCTCACATGAGACACTGTTTCTATGGTGCAGCTCACCTTAGTTTTCTCCCCTGCTTTTTGTATTGATCTTCAATGTCAGGATCTTTCCATTTTCCCCCTAAAATTCAGAAGCAGAAAAATGATTCCAAAGCATTAGAATTATTAAAAAAATTATTAGCTTCTAGATTTATGATGAGCTGTTACCATGCCCAGTTTATTTACCAGTGTCCGCCCTTCCCATATTCCACAACATGGAACAATGAACAAGAAACACTTGTTTTCTATTGACAAGTGAAGGAATGCCCTTATCCTTACCTATGGAGGCCAGGTTCCTAAAGGTTTCCCTCATCACATCTCTGTAGAGCTTCTTCTGTGAAGGATTCAGTAAGGCCCACTCCTCCGGACTGAAGTTCACGGCCACATCCTCAAAGGCCACCGAGTCCTGAAACATCCCAAATATGTGTAGAGTAGGATGTGAGACTGACAGACAGCACTGGATGCCTAGACTCCATTTATAGGAAGGTTATGTATGATCCTCTCGTTTCCAAACGTCTCATCTATGATGTGATCATCAAAAACTTATTCTCTGTTCACAGTTTCTTTCTCATAAATTTAATACCATCATTAACTCATGGAAATCACATATTTTTACTGTGATCACTTTACATCTTATGTATCTCCAATGTCATGGTTATGAGCATGGAGGAAAATAACTGAAATGCTATACAGATAAAAAACATACAGCTCTGGCTGGCGTGGCTCAGTGGATTGAGTACTGGCCTGTGAACTGAAAGATCTCCAGTTCAATTCCCAGGCAGGGCACATGCCTAGGATGCGGGCCAGGTCCCCAGTTGGGGTGTGTGATAGGCAACTGATAGGTGTATCTCTTGAACATTGATGTTTCCCTTCCTCTCTTTCTCCCACCCTTCCTTACTCTCTAAAAATAAAGAAAATCTCTTTAAAAATGTACCTTTTTAAGACCATCGACTCCTCATGAAAAAAAATTTTCACTTTCTTCCTTATTACCCACCATTTGCAGCCCTCCAGGAGGCAGAGGGTAAAATCAGTATCAAGTTTTAATGAATAAAATATAGTGAAGAATTGGAAGCTTTTCTTCTCACCCCATCACCAAACACGTGAGTCCATGAGACTTACAGAAATCAAACTTTGAACAAAGCCAGCTGACAATGTCATCCTAAAATTCTCCAGGCCTTTCCCAGTAATCAGGTAATATGCCCCAAATATGCTTATGGACGGATCGCTTTTACCTTGTTTTATTTATCACAGACGGAGTTCTTCCTTTCTCTCTGTCCAATTTAATGAGATTGGAAAGTTACTTAGACCTTACAGCTCAGACACAAGGAAGAAGGCATGACAAGACTACAGAATCCCTGTACTCATGCGCTCAGGGCTGCTTCCAGCCAAATTTGAGAACACACAGTGAGATAACAGGCCAGGAGAGCTCTTTATGATCAGACTATAACTGGGCACCTGGGTCTTGCTGCCCTTGAGGAATAGGTTAAGAGCTGCAGATTATAAGGAAGTTCAAGGAAGTCCACGAGGGTGGTTGGTGAGTTTGCTCACAATTGTTGACCACATAAAGGACGCAATAGTGCCCACAAAAATTTCATTCTCCAATTTCATGAGGAAGTGTTTACTGACAAGTCACTCTAGAAAATTTATCACTAGTACATCTACTATGAAATGTTATAAAATTCATGATAAACATGGAGGATTAAAAAAGGAATAAGGATAAAACAGCTTTTATTTCTTATCATATAACACATGACACTTTGTTTAAAATAATATTAGCAATAATGAAATAGTAATATTAGTAAAAATACTTATGGGAAATTGAAATCAATGACAGCAATGTGACAAGGGACAGTGATGGGGAGTGGGAATAGTGTGGTTTGAGGTACTTGCACAACCAGCAAAGTGGTACAGTGCGACTTGACAGAGCACGCGGGTTAGTTATAAATGTGTACTCAAAACTCGAAGGCAACAAATAAAAAAGTTTTTTTAACATGTGACTGATAATGCTATGAAAGAAATAAAAAATTAGGTAAAATGCTTAATTAAAGCCAAAAAAGGCAGAAAAAAAGATGGAAGACAAATAGAACCAAAGGACTAGGGCACCAAATAGAAAACAGGAAAAAGTTTGGTAAATACTAATCCAATTGTAACAATAATCACTTTAATCATCAATGATCTCAACACAATTGAAAGACACAGTAGTTAATATCAGATTTTTAAAAATCACATTTATATACTGTCTACAAGAAATCCACTTTATTTTTTCTTAAAGATAAAGAGTGGGAACAGAATGTCACTTTATTTTTTCCACATAATAATCATCATTTTTTAAATGTTTACTACAGCTGGGCACCACGGTGAATGTTTACCTGACCTCACTTAACCCTAAAGATCTACATAGGACATGTAATTGTTGTAATTATTCCCATTTTAAAGAAAGCCAGCTGCAGAGTCCATTTGCCTAAGGTTACCCCACAGGTGGTGTAGGAGACAGAACTCGAACCTGGGTCTTCTGTGTCCAGTGCTATACTTGCTCCTTCTAGCCCAGCTGTCCTCAGGTTGTCTTTGGAAGAAGCACCAAGGGAGACCCTATTCCAGTGTCCCCATGACAGAGAGCACGGCACCATGGACAGAGGGAAGGGCCACTGGAGAGGGGGTCGACAGACCTCTTCCATTCTCCATGGCTTTGCAGCCGGTCACACTCTCCTGCCTTCAACATTCCCTGGTCCCTCTACTCTGTGACATCACAGACGGCCTCCTCCGTGCTCTGCCAGCTGCATTAGTGAGGCTCAAAGGTTAGACTTGAGAGCAGGAGGGAGTATTTGTCCTGTTTCTAAATGGACACTGTCTCCATTACTCCTCGGACACCTTTTGCTTTGCTCAAAGGTAAGTTCACTTTAACTTACCTCGACCCTACTGTTTTTCTCTCTGGGTTCCAGTGTCCCTACCTGTGTTGAAAGACCCTCAAGGACTCCTCCAGCTCCAAGAAGCATTGCTGTCTGACCTTGTTGATCTTTTTTGTTTTGGTTCAAGTCCAGTGGAGTTACTTGAGACCTGAAGTTCACAGCCAATAGGGGACAACCCATGGCCCTTTTCCTTGGCTCCTGCTTCCATCTAGAAGAGGGCACTGTCAGTGCAAGAAGCCTACCCCACCCTCCCTAGCCAGCATCAACTCTCCATGTTTGTCACTGTGGACATTTGTTTACTGAGCCTTTCCGATGTTCCAGAAAGCTGTGCTAAGCACTTTCCATCGTTATGTAATTCTCATAACCACCTCCTAGGGTAGATACTGTTATTACCATTCTCATTTTACAAATTGGAAAACAGATTCAAGGAAGTAAATTCTAAATCTCATGGCCAATATGTAGTAGATCTTTAAGAATTATACCCCAGAGAATATAGAAGTACTACACGGCTCTCCCTAAGAACCTTTGCATTTCTAAAGACGGTTCAAAAGTCTTTGCTATAAACGCTTAGAGGAGAAAGTGGTCTGCTCCCCTCTTTTTCTCATGAAAAGGAAATCCACTTTAAATATAAAGCTGTAGATAGATAAAAGGTAAAAAAGTGGAGGGAAATATATTATACCAACAGTAATCAAAGGAAAGCTGGCATAGGTATATAAATTAGTGACAATGAAGATTTCAAACCAAAGAAAACTCAGAGATAAAGAGGGGCATCTCAGAATGATGCAGGGGTCCTTCACCAAGAAGGCACAGTAATTCTTTATATGTACGTACATGACAATATGCAAAACACATTAGGCAGGAGCTGGTAAAACGTAAGGAGGAATATTGTCTCCATCTACTACTGTGGCTGGAGACTTTAACACCACCTCATCATGAATTACAAATCCCAGTAGGGAGAAAATCAGGCAGCACTATGAAACAAATGGATTTAGTCGTAATCTGCAGAATACTTCACACAACAATAACAGAATACATACTCACCAAGACAGAACACATCCTGGGGCATAAAACATACCTTAAAAATCTGAAAGAACAAAAATCTTACAAAATATGCTCTTAGGCCACAAAGAAATTAATCTAGAAATCAGTAACAGGAAGAGAGTGGAAGAACCCACAGCAAGAGATAACTCCTGGAATTGACAGAGCACACCAAGGATCAAGGATACACAAGTCAATTGCTTCCCTATGGACTTCACAATTATACTCAACTGATCTTTGACAAAGGAGGAAAGATGATTCAGTGGGAAAAAAAAGTATTTTAAACAAATGATGCTAGAAATAACGGGCATCCCTATACAAACACACACAGAGAACAAATGAAGAAACAAGCCTTATACCCGTCACAATAATTAACTCAAAACACATCAGAGATCTACATGTAAAATGCAAAAGTAATAAGCTCCTACATAATAATATATGAGGAAATCTTGATGCAAATAAAATAACAATGAGGTAACGCTACACATTTATTAAATGGCTGAAACTCAAAATACAAGCACTTAGAATACCAGATATTGATGGAATTGACGGAATTGAAGGTGCAGGTAATCCTCATTTACCTGGTGGGAATAAAACTGGGTATATCTACATTGGGGACAGGAACTTCCATTCAAAACAAAACATGCTCTTACTACATATAAAAACATCCAGCAGTTACACTCCTTGGTACAGACCTAAATGAACTGAAACCTGATGTTCACACAAAAACCTGTACATGAAATGTGTAGGTGCTTTATTCACAATTGGCATGAGTTAGAGTAAGCACGATGTCCTTAAAGAGGCAAATAGACAATCGGTGGCAAATCCATGCAATGAAACACTATTCAGTGATAAAAAATGAGGTACTGAGGTACAAAAATACATGAAGAAACCTTAAAAACGCACTGCTAAGTGAGAGAAGCCAACGTGGCAAGGCTATGCACTGTATGACTGCAAGTAGGAGACGGTCTGGAAAAGACAGAACTATGAATCCATAAAAGAAGTCTCTGGGATTGAAGGATTTAAGGAGTGGAGTGAAAAATGAATAAATAGGTGAAACACAGAAGATTTCTGGAGAGTAAAACTACAGTACATGACATAAAAACAATGGATACACATGGTTATACATTTGCCCAAACCCCATAGATCCCATAACAGAGTCGAGCTCACGTAAACTGTGAAGTTTAATGCATCGGTGCTGGCTCAGCAATTTTAACAAACGTACCACAGTCACACAAGATTTTTTAAAAAATAGTTCAAACAGTCTGGATACACAGGGGTTATGTGAGAACTCTCTGTACTCTCTGATCAAGTTTTCTGTAAACCTAAAGCAGCTTAAACAAAACTGAAGTCTGTCAAACACTAGAAAAAGAAAAACGGACACAGACTCATTACAACTCACCCCAGCGAGTGACTGATAAACAGGCCACGTATCATTTAACTTACCTTTTCTACATAAGAAAGCACTCCATCATTTAACCTTCCTAAATGATATAAAAATGCAGAGCAACGTTGAATGAGCTGATGGATATAAGCTCCCAGTCCAAGAATCTGTTTAAAATTCAAGCCTTTGCCCTGGCCAGTGTGGCTCAGGTGGTTGGAGGGTTGTCCTGGAAACCTGAAGGTTGCCAGTCAATTCCTGGTCAGGACACGTGCCTAGGTTGTGGGTTTGATCCTCGGTTGGGGTGCACACAGGAGACCACCAACTGATGTTTCTGTTTTTTCTCCTGTCTTTCCTCACCCTTCTTCTCTCTCTCAAAGCAATGATAAAAATGTCCTTGGGTGATGATTTTAAAAATTCAGATATTTAATAGTAACTTAAAAATATCCCATTTGTATGAAAAATAAAATAAATAAAAATGCAGACCATAAAAATGTATAAGTCTCTAACTAAAAGGACAAAAAGCATTATGACAGTTTTCTCTCTACTCTATTTCACAATGAGAATATTTTCAGGAATGAGTAAGATATTTGTTAAAAGATTTCTTTTATTTATTTTTAGACAGAGGGGAAGGGAAGGAGAAAGAGAGGGACAGATACATCAGTGTGTGGTTGCCTCTCAAGTACCTCCTGCCAGGGACCTGGCCCACAACCCAGGCATGTGCCCCAACTGGGAATCGAACTGGTGACCCTCTGGTTCTCAGGCCAGCACGCAATCCACTGAGTCACACCAGCCAGAGCTAGGAATGAATAAGATATTATAATGCATTACAGGTTTGCAAATAAGCTCTGAAATGGACAAGGAATTTCATATATTTACATAACCTTTGATGTGTTTCTTCACATTATTGAAAATAAATATTCAATTGTTTTTTCCCCCTCACTTCCATAAAATAGGAGTTCATTTACTTTAGGAATAGTATAGTCTGTTTCATGTCAAAGTTCTCTAGGTGCTAATGGTGCTATCGGGAAGGCTGTGGTAAAATTCCTTAAGCGGATCCTCTGGTGTTAGGTGTGCCTGGGGGAACGGACAGGGAGTCTGGGTCTTTGCTGGAGCACAGAGAGGCACAGAGAGAGCAGCAGTAGATGGACCGGCGGAAGAGAGCTGCCTGGTCAATAGGATGTTAGCTTCCATCAGGAGGGATTTGTGGGAAATGGACGCACTGCTCCAACTCTCAGAAATATCAAGGAATTAAAGCTGACTAAGCTATCTATCTGACTGCCTGTTGACAATACTGGTTGAATATTACAGCGAAGAATGTTAAGTCAAAATTCAACTTAGTAAAAACAACAAAAACAAAAGCAAAAAAACTCTCAGCCTGATTCAGTTTAAGGTCCTGACCCAAATGAACTCCCCAATTCATTTTTTAAAATTTTTCTTAGACTCCCCAATTCATAAACCCTTTGTCCACAAGATGGCAGATCTGATCTTCACAGAATTTCTCACTGTGCATAACTCACACTCTGATTGTACCTACACTGTACATGCAAAACTCAAACATAAGATCTAAAAATGTCTAGGCCTAAGGAAACCACAATTACAACCAGCAAAAGGGCATCATCCCCTCCCCCACGTGCAGGTGCGCCCCAGCTTTCCAGGGCTGCAGCTTCTCAGTGTACAGGCGCCTTCCCTGTGGGTGTGACATTGGCAGGGGATGCTCCCCAGGTGGAATCACTGGGCCTTCAAGTACTGCCCTTTTGTAAAAAAAATAAATAAATGGAACCACATCAAAATGGAGCTGCCATCCCAGAGGAACTGCCTTGCATGTCTTATGCCTCAAACTTTGGAGTGTTAAAACAAGGCAAAATGACATTTGGACTGGGCCTAAGCCAACATGTGTCCCAAAGACCTGTTTGCAAGGACTGAAGACTACCTTACTGAAAGTTCAAAACACTATGTCATGCCATGTTGACCAACAGAAGTACCTTCCTAAAGAACAGTAAACAATTTCCTCAGAAAACTAAAAATGGAACTGCCTTTTGACCCAGCAATGCCACTGCTGGGATTATACCCTAAGAGCCCTGAAACACCAATCCAAAAGAACCTATGCACCCCAATGTTCATAGCAGCACAATTTACAATAGCCAAGTGCTGGAAGCAACCTAAGTGCCCATCAGTCAATGAGTGGATCAATAAACTGTGGTACATTTACACAATGGAATTCTACGCAGCAGAGAGAAAGAAGGAGCTCCTACCCTTTGCAACAGCATGGATGGAACTAGAGAGCATTATGCTAAGTGAAATAAGCCAGGCAGTGAGGGAGAAATACCACATGACCTCACCTTTAACTGGAACATAGTCAACAAAAGAAAAAAGCAAACAAAAAATAACCAGAGACACTGAAATGAAGAACAATCTAACAATGGCCAGAGGGGAAGGGGGAGGGAACAGTGCGGGGAAGGGTTTCCAGGAACCACTATAAAGGACACATGGACATAACCAAGGGGGAGGGTGGGAGCAAGGGAGGGAGGTGGGATTGGCTGGGGTTGGGGGAAGTGATGGGGGGAAAATGCAGACAACTGTAATTGAACAACAATAAAGTAATTAAAAAACAAACAAACCAAGAAGTACCTTCCCTCTATTGACGTCATTGTTCCCCTTCCCTTTCTCATAAATACCTCCTGCCTTTATCTTCTAAGTAGAACATTATTTGGGCTTGTGCCTGAATCAGTGCTTCCCAAGTAGCTATTCTTAGTGATCTCAAATAAATGCTTATTGCCACTCACTTTGAAAGACGTTTTGTTTGTTTGTTTTCTAGGTGAGCACTTTACAGGCTCAAAGGAACCTTGGCTTGAGTCACTGACCACAAACCTTAGCTTCACACTGGATTTGCTTTGGACAGCTATTGATATTTTAAATGACACAAACCCAGAGTTTGAACAATCCACCAAAATCACTTAAACCAAGTATTTATGTAGAGAGGAAGGAAGACAATTGTAAAGGCATTTAGTAGTTCAACTAGAACAACTTAAATATCTCTCTCTATATTTTTAAAAAGATGTCAGTTAATTATATTTCCTGTGAAACTTAGTACATATGCTCAGGAAGAGTAAAAAAAAAAAAGAATTACATAAAAATGAAATGTAATACTGGAATATTTTATTTTTCCTTAATTCACATCTTTCATACTTGTTTGGAACTACTTTATATTGTTTCAAGCTCTGTTGATTAAATGCATTTTACTTTAATAAGTTAATAAATGTTTTCAAGTGACAAACCCAGGGAGGGGCAGTGCTGACAGGAGAAATCACCCAGGAAAGTTTCCAAAGAGGAACCTCCACTCAAAGGACTTCCCATAGGATGTCAGTGCTCAGGAAAGATCCTGGGGGAGAGGAGCCAGGATTTCATACGAATGTCTTCCAGGTGGTTTTTGTCTAGTTTCCTCTCACGCAAAATATCTACAAATATATCTTTAAAAAATGTCATTTACTTATTTTTAGAGAGAGGGGAAGGAAGGGAGAAAGAGAGGAAGAGAAACGTCAATGTAAGAAACACCGATAGGTGGCCTCTCCAGCGCTCCCCCACCAGGGACTGAACTCGCAACCCAGGCATGTGCCCTGGCCGGGAATCCAACTGGCGACCTTTCGCTTTGCGGGAGGACGACCAACCAACCGAGCCACGCTGGTTAGGGAAGAAATATAAATCTTAAAAAGAGCATCTGCAAAGCTCTGAGGGAGAAAGATAAGCAATCGGAACGGTGGGTCTGTTTGAAACGCTCCCCACTGAACAAATAGTTGATGATAATGCTGTGAATCGGAGAGAGGAAGTTGCCTTAGGGAATGGCTGCAGGAACTGGAAATTCAGGGACTTATTGCCACCCCCAGGAAGAATGGAGTGGGAATAGGGTTATGCGTTTTAGACCCTGCTTCCCAAACATTTGGAAAACTCAGGAGAAAGAGGGTCCCTCGTGGGAAGACAGAAGGGACTGGGACGCCACAGACCGCAGCTGCTCCCACACATGAGCCCCGGAGCCCGAGTCACGACTGTCCCCTAATCACCCTCCCCGCAGCCACCGCACCACCTAGGGAGACGTGGGGCCGCGGACGCAGAGCTGCCCAGAGAGGCTCCGTAGTCAAAGTCGCCGCACAGTGACGGGACTGGATGCCGGGGTCCCGGCTGCCGGCCCAGCACCCTCGCTGAGAGCCGGAGGGGACTGAGGTCCGAGCGGCGCCCTGGGCAGAGGCGGAGTCCAGGGGCGGACTCCGGACTTTACCGCGGGGAAGCCGGGGCTCCGCCATAGCAGGTTCCTACCAGCCGGTCTTCCCCGTCTCCCCACCTCAGAGCAGCACACTCACCATTGCTAGGTTTCCTGGGTGTCCCTGAGTCTTTCCTACGACCCTCGCGGTCAGTGCAGATCAAAATGCGTCAGAAGCTGTGACAGAGCCACCAGTGACCGTTAAAGGGAGGCGACACCAGACCCAGAACACAGAGCTGGAGACGTCCACGCCGGTGCTAAACATAACCCCACCCACCTGCTCAGCGGCGCCTGTGATTGGACAGTTCCTAAGGCCGCTCCCTCTCGTGCCCGAGTGACAGTTTGCGGGAGGACCCTGGTCCTCTGAAATCGCTTTAATCTGTGTGCAGTACCTGATCTAGCATAAACAGATCTTTTCTAGTCCTGGGGCTTTTTTATTGTTTCTCCTCAGTTCTATGTGAAGGCGAGAACACAGTGCTGCACAGGGAATCCTGATTTGGTTTCCAGATAGAGCAAGTTAGTACAGACAAGAGGGTGACCCAAGCCAGGCCACACTGGAACAAGAGGGTCTTATACGCTCTAGGGGTCAAGGGCTTGGCGGTAAGGCTGTGAATCCACTCCGGGAACTCTGACCCTTGTTTAGAAACACTGACACTTAATGTGAAGAGTCTGGCTCCATTTCAGTCTTAGATCCTTGCAAGCCTGGAACCTTCCACCCATGCCTGCCCCACCTCCACTCATTTGGTTCTTAAGAGAAAGAATCACAGAGCACTTGACTGGTGGGAAGCTGGAAGCCCCAAGCCCCAGCCCGGGTGCAAGGACTCTTCTCAGTCTAACCACAGGGTGTGAGACGTGCTCATTACATTCTCAGGTGTCCAGTTTACAACAGAAGGAAATTTAGATCAGTTTTTGCCTGTGTTCCTAGGGAACTTTGAAATGCAAACCATGAAATGTCCCTAAGATAATTGATTCCTATTTTTAATAATTTAAGAAAAACAACAAATGATTATGTAAATATGGGATGCACCTGGAAACTTTTCTCCACACGGCTTTATTGTGGTAAAATTGACTATTAAAATTGTCTATATTTGAACATTGCAATGTGATTTAATATACACAATTTTGTATTTGAACATTGCAATGTGATTTAATATACACAATTTTGTATTCCCGGCAATTTTGCACAAGGGTGTTTTCACTATGTTGATGGTGTCCTTTGAAGTACGGAAGTCAGTAATTTAATGAAGTCTCAATTACCTAGTTTTCCCTATTATTTCTCTTTGTGTCATCTCTAACAATAGTTTGCCAAACCCAATGTCAGGATTTTTCTCCCATGTTTTATCTGAGTGTTTTGTAATTTCGTCTTGTGATTAGGCCTTTGGTCCATTTTGGGATATTAGAGTGTGTGGCATCATAGTACAGCCTGTTTCTTTTGCATGTGAATATCCAGCTGGCTTAGCAGCGATTTATGACAAAAAGTATTCTTTTCCCATTTTGGCACCACTATCAAATTTCAGTTGACCATAGATATAGGGGTTTATTTCTCAAATGAAGATGTTAGTCCTATTGCTCTGTTTCCTTAATCAAGAACAGTTTGGTAATTCTGGTTTATTTGTAATTCCATATAAATTTATAGGACAGTTTCCCCATTTCTATAAAGATTACAGCTGGGATCACAATAGATATTGCTCTGAAAGCCTGGAACAGTGTTGTCATCTGATTCATGAAATTGAGATGCTTTTCCCATTTATGTATACATTTTAAAATTTATTTTGACCATATTTTGCAGTTTGTGAAATATTTGCTTTGTGCTTTTCTTGTTAAATTTATTCAAGTATTGATTCATTTTGATTCTATTGTAAATGCATTTCATTTCTAAATTTCATTATCAGACTGTTCACTGCCACTGTAAAAATATATACTTGGTTTTTGTATTTTGATCTTCAATCCTACAAACTTTTTGAACTCAATTACTAACTTCAACAGTCTTTTAAGAGTTTTCTCCATATAAGATACCGCACCTGGCCGTAAAGATAGTTTTGCATCTTTCTAACCATTCTAACCAATCTGCATGCATTTTATTTCTCTCCTTAAAATGGTTCTGGCTAAAATCTTCAGACAACTGTTGAATAGCAGTGACAGATTAGACACCCTTTGTTCCTTATCTTTAGGGAAAAGCACTCAGTCTTTCACAATTAAATATAACAGTAGCTGCGGGTTTTCCACAGATGCTCATAATGAGGGTTGGAAATTTACTCCCTTTCTGGGTATGAGGAATGTGTTAATTCTGAAAGAGTCCTGTGTTTTGTCAATTATTGTCTTTGAGTCTATTGACAGGATCTTGCCATTTTTCTTTTTTAATCTAGTGGTCTATTACATTAATGGATTTTGAGACGTTAACCCAACCTTTTGTCCCTGGAATAAATCCCACTTGCTCGTGGTGTATAAGTTTTTGTATATTTTGGTGGGTCATGTTTGCTAGAATTTGTTGAGGATCCTTATTTACAAAAAGAGTAGGTATGTTAGGCTTTTTTTCTGTGATAACTTAGTAGTTTTGGAATCAGAGTAGTAATGGTCTTGGGAAAAAGTGTGAAGGGTTGTCTCCGTTCAGTTTTGTTGTTTTTTTTTTGAAGAGTTTGTAAAGAATCAGTACTAACCTTCTTTAGAAGTTTTGGAGAATTCTATATATGTTGAAGCCATCTGCACCTGTGCTTACTTTGTGGGTGCTGTTTTGTTTACTGATTCAACCAATTCACTTTTATAGTTCCATTTAGATGTTCTGTTATTTCAGAGTTATTTTCAGTGGTTTGTTTCTCTTCGGGTCTTTGTCCATTTTATCTCAGGCATCGAACTGTTGCATACAATTATTGAATTCATTTATAATTCTCTTATTTCTGTAATGTTAGTACTAATATCCCATTATCTTCCTGATTCTTTAAATTCGAATTTTCCCCTTTTCTTTAGATCAACCTACTAAAGATTTGTCAATTTTGTTTCTCTTTCCATGAAACCCATTTCTGGTTACACTGACTTTCTATATGTTTTTAAAATTTCCTCTTTTGTTCATTTCTGCACTAATTTTCACTGTTTCCTTTTTCCTTCTTTGGATTTGGTATCACATCTTTTCAAGTCTGTTAAGGCAAAAGTTTAGGTTGTTGATTTGATATTTTTTCTTTGTTAATATTTGCAAAAATGAAATATACTTTGTTTTAATAAACTTTGGCCCTTTTGGCATGCTACAAAGTCTCTCAGTGTCTCTGGTGATATTTTTCACTTTCATGCCTGTTTTGCCTGATATTTGTATAATCTCTACAGCTTTCAGGTGAGTGCTGTTTATAGATGTATCTTTTCCCTGCTTTTACTTTTTATTTATTTTTAGAGAGGGGAAGGGAGGGAGAAAGAGAGGGAGAGAAAAATCGATGTGAGAGAGAAACATTGATTGGTTGCCTTCCATGCCTGTCCCAACTGGGGACTGAACCTGCAACCCAGACACGTGCTCTGACTGGGAATTGAACCCACAACTTTTGGTTTGCAGGACTACGCCCAAATAACTGAGCCACACTGGCCAGGGCAGGGCTTCCCTATGTTTATTTTTAACCCACTTGTATTTTTAATTCTAAAATGTGTTTCCTGTGCGTAACATATATTTAGATCATGGTGGTGGTGGTTGTTTAATCGGAGGTGACAACGTATTCCTCGAATTTGGATTATGTAATTCATTCACATTTGATATCGACATAGTCTCCAGTACATCTGCCATTTTGTTTTTTGTTGTCTTCAGTTCTCGTGTCGTTTTTAGTTTCTCTAGTTCTTTATAGCTTTCCTTTGCATTAAGTAAATCTTTTTATTGCAGCATTTTAATTTTTAAATGACTTCACTCTATTCTGGAAGGTTTTTTAGGGGCTGCTCTACTGTTTAACATATACCATATTTTGCCATGTATCATGTGCACTTTTTGCCCAAATTTTTGAAGGAAAAAAATATACATGAGTAGTACCAATTCCGTATCTATATAAATATTTTTAATTCTTTTATTTATGCTTATGCATTAAAAGTGTAACTCTAAAAGCAATAACGATATCCATATGCAAAATAAAATCATGGAATATGATAGTCAGTTTTACATAGAAATAAAAATTGAATTAAAAATTAAAACGAAAGATTTTTTTTCCCTGAAAGTTTGAGCCAAAAACGTGGGTGCGCATTATGCGCGGGAGCACGGATTTCAGATTTCTCCTAGAAGATGGTCGTCATGGTCTTGGAACAAGGAGCAGCCCTCCAGCTGTGCTTGGGAGAGGAGGCTCTTGTCCTGACCCGCAGAAAGCTACAGCTCACACTCAGTAACATTTCAAAACGTTATGCACATGGATAATTTTGAAAATAACATTGAATTTTGAAAGTCAAAAGAAGTCATTCAGAGATCTGAGTTCAAGGCCATCTGCACAACAGGAGCAGCTGGTGAAATGGACCCTGAGATTCTCCTCTGGCCTGTACCTGTTCCGTCTGAGCCTCCCAGGCAGTGTTCGCTCCTCTTCTTGGTGTCCAGGCCTTGGGCAGGGGGTGGTGATTGTCAAGGCTCAGCAGACCTTGACAACCACCTGCACCCCAACCCAAAGAGTCCTATCCCTCCCAGTCCCATCCCAGGTCTCAGGAAGTCTGAGGCGTAATGGCCTCAAACCACGAAACAGCCCTACTGATCTGTAGTCTCACCCCATTTCTTGCATGTGTGATGGGAGTCCCATGCACAATAAGCTTCCAATATTTCAGAAGTTTTGGTCATTCATTTATTTATCATAAGTTACAGAGTGCTTTCAACATCAGCCAGGTACCAATCTGCCCTCAGAAGCTTACAGGCAGTGCAAGAGAAATTTAAAAAGTTATAATATAGAGCAAAGAGCTTGAGACATGCCAGGTGTTCCAAGCATTTTCAAACATTAACTCTATAATGCTTTTTACAAGCTCACAGGGGGTATGCTTATCATTGTCAGATGGAGAAACTGAGGAACCAACTACATTGCCCTAAAATCTTGCACCAGAAACTATAAGTATTTACCATCTTATAGCCCTGGCCGGGTAGCTCAGTTGTTTGGAGCATTGTCCTTGTGTGGCAAGGCTGTGGGTTCAGTCTCTGGTCGGGGCACGTGCAAGAGGTGTGTGCATGGATGAATAGAAGAGCAGGTCGATGTCTTTCTCTCTCTCTTTCTCTACCTTCCTCTCTTTCTAAGATCAATAAAAAAACAAATATCTCATAGTTTTCTGTGACTCAGGAATCTGGGCACAGCTTAGCAGGGTACATCTGATTGACTTAAGGTATCTACAGGCTGATGCTGAGTCTCAACTGAGGCTCTATTTGGGTTGATTTGCTCCACTCACACATGGGTGTTGTCAGGATTCAGTTGGGACTGAGACCTCAGTTTCTGCCTGTCAGTTGGCTGGGCACTCCCTCAGTTCTGTCCTGTAGGGCCTCTACATGGAGCTCAAAACACTGGTGGCTTCTCTCCCAATTCCAGAAGTATACGAGAGGGAGAGGGAGAAAGGGGAGAGGGAGGGGGGAAGAGAGAGGGAGAGGGGAAGGGAGAGGGAGGGAAAGGGGAACTCAAGGAAGCAAGTAAGAGGGAAGTGAAAAATTGAATGTGACATCCATCGCCTTGGCTGTATTCTGTTGTACAGAAGCCAGTTACTAATCACTTAGTGGTGCATAGCAAGAGGCAGGGGCCACTGAAGCCATTGTGGAGTCTGTGCATCACGTAGGCCCACGTGAGGCGCAAGGTCTGATTCCACGTATAACAGGAGACCACAGGAAATGTTATGGCATGGGTGACCACATCTGCATTTTCTTAATTTCAACCCTTAAAGGGACAGACCTTAAAATGTGACCCAGAGGGATATGATTTCCACAAGAGCAGACAGCTGAAACTCAGGCCTGTTTTAACGGGTATTTCATGCTTTATCCCACCCCTTCCTGTAATTCTTCCATCTCTGTTTTTGCATCAGACACAGGTGACACCAGCCCAGAGGAGAAACAAAGAGATCTGAACTCAGCTCTATCTGTTCAAAGCTGGAACTCCGGTTACATTCCCAGGGAGCTATGGGGAGGGCTGTGTCGAATGTCTGTAGTTAGAGATGACAGAGGCAAGATGCATGAGCAGTCACCAGCCCAGGGGGGACTCTGAATGGGTCTGATTGAAGGAAGGGGCCCAGGGAATGGACTCTTGAGGAAGGTGTCCCCATATCCTTGGTGACAGAACAAAACAGAAGTTAGACTAGAACTCTGGTAACCAGGCCCCCACATTCTAGAGAAAGACCCCTCTCCAGTTCACTTGCCTGGAGGCAGTTGAGAGAGCAGGATGTTCTTGTTACCTCCCGACTTCCTGAGGCAGTGGGTTCTGGAAAGCTGAAAATGAAAGCTGTTTCACCCACTGTAGACAGAGGCTCTGGCCTCCCCTCCAACATCTCTGATCACTTGGCACGGTGGACCCTCAGGGTAGCCTAGGGCAGGCCAGCCCAGGTCAGGTCACAACTGTGATCCTGCATGAACAGCTACATACCCCTTGTCCCTTTTTCTGTGTGTTTGGTGTGGAAAAGGCGGCGGGGAGCTTCCTGGGCAGGAGTAAGTTGTTAGGTGTTAGAAGCTTGGTTGGTTGGTCCATCAAGTGTGAATCCCAGGTCATGGCTGGCAACATGAGAAGGTGAGTGCTGGGGACCAAGCTCATCTACTCATTGGTAACTCCAGGCCCTCTGGGTGTCATTTGTTCTCTCCCTGGCTACCCCTCTGTGCCTGATCTGGGAGCAGAATTTGTGGTACGACTTCTCACTGTGGTGATGCCCAAGGCAGCTCCTGATGTCTTCCAACCTGTGTACTGGGCACTGTCTTTACAGAGCTCCATTCAGGAGATCATGGAGGAGCTGGTCTGAGATGAGAGTGGGGTGCAGATGGTTCTCTACCCCAACGGCCCTGAAATGGCATGGGCAGGCCCAGACCCCAGACTCAGATCTGGAAAATTTCCCAAGGCCCTTCAAGGGCTTTCCCACTAGAGTGTCCCACTGCCCCACTCCCAAAAGAATCTTCACTTCCACTCCTCTGCACCCCGCCCTACAGCTAGTGGGAAAATGGAAGGTCAGGTCTCGCATGTTTGTGGGAGTATTAAACAGTATGTTGTCTGCCTTCTCACCAGGCCGTGAACATCTTGCTGCTGTTTTGATGTTTGAATGGCCTGCCCCAGGTAGCCTGTGTAGCAGTCAGAGCCACTGTCCCTGCAGACCTCCTCCAGGCCTCACACGCATCACACTTAATAGGATGGTTTGTACACAAAAAGGAATGAGATTCGGTTATTCCACAGGTTCCTGTGCAACTTGCCATCTCACAGACCAGGACACCCCATGGCCAGGAGCTGGGGCCTTGCTGGTGCTCACAATGTCGCACAAGGGAGGCCATCTGCTGCAGCAGTGCAGTTGGACCTTGACATGAGGGACTTGGGGAGTGGAGGTGCGGAGTGGAGGTGCAGGGGCCTCTGAACTGGGGATTTGCCCTGGGAAGCGATTGAGTGTCCTGGAGGGAAGGGGTGGGAGAAGTTGGGGGAGGTTCCTAAGGGTCCTAGGCTGCTCCATGTGGGAGCATTGGTCGGGGTCAGGAGGCTGAAGGTGACGGGTTTCAGAGGAGGGTCTGCGGGGACACCTGGGAGCCGGGGCTCATCACCATTCCCACCCTGATGGCACAGGTGGTTGTCCTCTTCCTCAGCACCTTTCTCACTTGCCTACAGCTGCTGAACACAGAGATGGAGTGTTATACGGAGGCGAGCACTGGGGGTCAGCATCCTGAACCCTGAGCTCCCAGTACTGGAAAAACCTCAGCCTCAGTCTCCCCATTTGTCATCAGGGAGGGTTGGACTGGAGCGTCTCTGGCCTCAGCTCCCCTGGCCCTGCTTCTCTAGGGCTCAGAGCCTGGTCCAGTCCAAGTCCTGTTACTGGGAGTGCCTGCCCCCTGGTGGGCCCTGGAGGTAGTGCAGCACGAGAAAAGGTGGGAATGGGGGTCAAGCAATGAGCTAAGGGGCTGGCTTGCAGGATGAAACGGCTGAAGTTCTGATAGTAAATAAGAGGCCCACATATGCAGTGAAGGTTTATTTCACCAGTTTTTTCACTTCCTGTAAATTATATATAATTAACTCATGGGTTTTTTTTTTTTTTTTCAGCTTTTCACCTTTAGTATTTACAACTGCCTGCTTCCATTACTCATTTCATACTGTTTTCAGCAAGCACTTCAGCTAGTCATGGTTTTTTGTCTAACTGAATGACGCTAACTTTCATTCCTGAGAACCTTGGGCGGTGTCTTGTCCTTTTCCATTGACTTTAATGCCAGGGTGTGGTGACACTAAGATACACCCTGAGAAATGTTCTGAACTGCAGACCTAGGGTTTTCTACCTTCATAGTGGAGCAGCAGACCAATTTCCACTTGGTAATCAGGATTAATTACCCCTGCCAGTGCCAAAGTTTTATCCTTTGTCAGTTGATTTAAAGGTATGAGGGCGCTGAAATGGTCAGGGACAGGCTTACCGTCCAGTTCGATGAAATCCAAGTGTCTTCTGGTAGAAGCCAGTGGGTCACAGTGGTAACAATGAATGGCGCCACTCCTGTTTCCACCCTCAATCCCTGGGAAGTGCTGGCTGTGGGAAAACCAGTGCCGTATGATGAACTCTGATTTAGAGCACACACAGCCTCCTGGAGAACATTGCCTCAGACCTGCAAGGTAAAGTGACCCAGAGAACACTATCCTGCAAAGCCCATTCTACCGCTGTATCAGTCCAGCTGCCTCAGGACGGTGGGGAACACGGGAAGACCAGTGAGTCCCATGAGCATTTGCTCATTGCCACACTTCGTTCCCTATACAATGAGTTCCCTCACCAGAGCCAGTGCTTGTGGAACACTATGGCAGTGGGTAAGACAGTCAGTCCATGCGTGGCGGTTTTGACAGAAGCATTGCCTGTAGGGAAGGCAAATCTGTATCCAGAGTCTATCCCAGAAAGAACAAAACACTGCCCATTCCATGGTCCAAATATTCCAGGTCAGCCCTGACACCTGGGACTGGCACCCTCCCAGGGACTCTGCCCTGGTCTCTGTACATGTGGAAACCTGTCTCACCTTGTTTGCTGCTTTTTCTACTTTTTAAAAAATTTATTTTATTGATTATGCTATTACAGTTGTCCCATTTCCCCTTTATTCTCCTCCACCCTGCACACCCCTTCCCACCCCTATTCCCTCTCTTTAGTTCATGTCCATGGGTCATAAATACAAGTTCTTTGGCTT
>VMDR010013313.1:0-25163 GCA_007922815.1 Macrotus californicus | reverse complement strand
ACTGATTATCTCTTTCAGAGAAGTCTTGTGCCCCTTTCTCCTAGATGAATTTACTGAAAACAAGGCAGTCTTCATTTTAAAATAGGCCACCATAAATACACTCTCAAAAATTGCTGAAAATTTATTGGTTCTCTTTCTGTGATACATTCATTTTACTTATAAAATTTTATATATCATTATACCTGTGCCTATTCTTGAGTCTCGAGGCATGCTGACAACTTATTATTCTCTGTACTTTTTTCTTTGGTACTAAGAAAGCAGCACTGTGCTTTTGTTTTAGTTTATTTATTACTATATTTGACAATCCCACCATTAAAACTTATAAATATTAGATTACATATATAAAAGAAAATGCAAAGTTCCTATGTTTAAGGAGCTTATAGCTATATTAACTATAATAGGGAAAGAAATAAGAAATAATTAGAGGTATGCTCCTATAACTGAAATAGGTAATTCTTAATGGGGATGATTGGGCTAGGTTCATGGAAAAGACAAAATTTGACTTTGATATCAAATTTAAAAGAATAGATGACAGAATCCCAAGAGCAAAAAGAATTAATTGTGGGGAGAGACATTCAGTGGTAAGAGGAAAGCACTTGCACAGAGACAAAGGTGTTTGATTCATTTGGAGCACAGGGAACTGTTCAGTTTGGGAGAGTGTTGCATTCACGGTAGAAAGCTGTTGAAATTGAGAACACAAATGTAGTCATTGCTCACGAGTATATTTTTCCCCGCCATACCTTTATGATTTCTTCATCTTCAATATACTTTCATATTTGTATTTTGGGTTGATTGTTCCCTTATGTCAGATGAAAAGACCTCTTGATCAATAGGCTAGTTTCCTCAACTGCTTTTAACTGTGTCTGCTTCATAGACTGTAACCTTTGTAAAGGAAAAGATTTTAAAGGGCTTCATCGCAATTTTATTCCTCTCATTATTATGTCTATCTTTAGCACTATGCTTAATAGCATAATGCAAGAAGTATTATAGTTGATACAAAAATAATTGTTGAGTAAATGTCTTCCAAATAGCCATGAGCAGAAATCTGTCATCCAACAGTAGCTTCGATAGGAGCCCCTTGCTGAGATACCATAGAGAAGCAGACTCTATTCTAGGGCACGTGCTTATGTGATGTATGGAAAGGTACACTGAAAGGTGATTTGTAGTTTGAGTACACGGTATCTTCTTCCACTCCTGGCCCTTTTCACTATGCCAGTCAAAGCAAATTTTCAGCCTCATGACTTTATTATAATGTTTCTAGATAAAAAAAATAAATTTTTTGAATAAAAGCTAAAGTTTCTATTGAAGAATACACAAACACACATATGCAGCACTAATAGAGAAATTCAGGAAACATAATGTAGAATCTGAACCTTTTCTGGGGTGAATATTTTTGAAAGTTTTTCACAAGTTGTCAACTGTCAAAACCTTGAATTATTTTTTCCCAAATGTCTTTCTGAACTGATTTTTAAATAAATTACCTGGCTTGCTGTTGTGGTGGGTCATTTGTGATTACATCCATCTTGTCCAGTTACGGCAGTAACATGTGTAAATTGGATCTCCAAGGGGTGATAAATTGATGCAAATAGTGCTTTTCACCTTGGGTTACCATAGCCACAGTCATATTTGCAATAGCTGCTGTGCTGTGTTCTTCTATGAAATCCCATAACAATATGCTTCCCTTTGTGTCACGTCCGAGCTACTGATAAGAGTATCTACATAGAAAAGTTTGGAGCCAATGCAATTTGTCAAAATTGTCCTTCCAGGAAGTTATCTTCAGAACTACTTGGTTGGTTTTAACATGCTTAGAAATTCTTTAGAGATCATATGTTGTCATATTCAAGAGGATAATTTTCATTTTGAGATAATAGGAATGGGAAGAGGAATAACCCTCTAGTAACTAGAAAGTTTTCAAGGCATGAAGCCCCATGGCAATAATGGGTTCCGTGGTTCCCTGGGCATGTGTCAGTCCCAGAAGGCTAATAGAAGTGTAGATGCTTCTGGGTCCCTGGGGAGCTCTAGGGCAAATGTCAGAATTCAGGATTATTATTTATCTTCCACGTGGGTCATAGATTAGGCAAATAAGTAAATGACCAATAGAAGTAAGGTATTCATGTGGTCTGAAAGAAGAAGTTTTTCAAAGTGCTGCCTTATAGGTCTCCACCTATCTATTTGCATGTCCTTATTACTTGGGTTGTGAGATATGAATGGGCGGAAACCCTGGGTTAACCAAAGTTCTTCAGAATTGTTCACTGCAGGACTGCCCAGAGCCTTTAATACGACCGATTTCTTGGAGAATCTCAAAACAGATATGTAATATGGCTTGCAGAATTTTGTTACTAATAGCAGCTTCTTAGGAATACAATTTAGGATGCCATGCCCTGTTGGACAGTTAAGATGCACTATTACTTCCCTTTTGGAATTATAAATTAGTATCATTTTTTTTAAAAGATTTTATTTATTTGTTTTTAGAGAGAGAGGAAGGGAGAGAAACATGATCTGCGAGAGATACACTGATGGGTTGCCTCTCGCACGACCCCAGCTGGGGACCTGGCCCCCAACCCAGGCATGTGCCCCGACTGGGAATCAAACCAGTGACCCCCAGTTTGGAAGCCTGCTCTCAATCCACTGAGCCACACAAGCCAGAACGGTATCATTGTTTTTGATATTGTATTTTTTGCTTCTTAAAAAAGTGATCTAAAAATACAGACTGGTCACAGCCTTTTGATTACTTTTTGAGGTAAATGTAGTCCTATTAGAGTATCTATTTTTAAAAAAATTCTTATACACCTAGTATCTCATTATTCCTGAGTTTCTTAACTTTTCTTTTTCTAACAGTTTATTTTAAAACTTTATTGCTTTTGAGAAAGCTTTTTTTTTTTAGTAGCACAAAAAGAATGTATACTTAAGATGGAAAATTTAGAGGCTCAAGGGAAGCAAAAAGAAGAAAATAAAAATCAAGCAAATATGAGCACTGTTGAAAAGTAGACGTAGACCTTTCCTCTATTTGCATTTTATCTATTTTAATTTATAGACACAGGGTCATGCTGTAAGGACAACTTTATGCTCCTTTTCCCCACTTAGCAAGCACCATCAACACCTCTGCATGCCACAGTTCAATCACTGCCATATTTCTTCTATGTAACCATCCCTCTACTGCTGGCTGTGTAGTCTAACAGGCTTCCTGCTCTTCTCAAGTTCACTCTGTTAGCATTCTCAGAGAGTCCAGTGATGTGAATATTAGAACAGATGACAGTGTTCTTGGTTCTATAGAGCCTTGTCCTAGAAACATCACATGTCTCAATTGCAGTGTCAGAAAACAAAAGCACCGACAATGATCTGCTGCCTGGAGTCCCTGAAATCATACTCATGGTGCTACGGAGAGCCCTAACTTCCCAACCTGTCTCATCAGTCTGCAACTATAACTTACTCCTGGGCCACTACTACTTCAAAGAAGCAATGAACGCAACTGAAGCCTGAAATTTATGGGTCAAATCCACAGAATGGGATAAAGTCAACCCATCCGGCTCTTGGGATGAGGACAGTATGGGGTCTGGGGGCCTTTAGGCTGAGATATTCCCCTGTTTTGTGTGAAGTGTTCCAGGCCATGTATGTTAGAGCTGGTTCTGGAATGAATGCCTACATCCCTCACACCATACATAGTATCTTTGGCACCCCAGGGGCAGTTATTAAGAGGCTGAAATCAGCACATCCTGGTAGCTGGTTTGATGAGCCAACTCCAATGATGATTTGAGCTGACTGCCAAGGACTGAGAATCCCGATGAGGAGAGTCATCATAGACATTCTTCGAGGCCTCTGCTGGGCTGGATTTTCCTGGTCTGAATGGAATCTACTCCAGACACGCTATCTTGTGAGGATTAGTCATTACTTGCCTTTCATCACAGTTTCTCGAACCGTGAAGCACTCTAATACTTCATATAGAGGAACTCAAGAAATACCTTGACCAAAGGAAGTTCAAGAAATACCTCGAGGTATTGGACTAGCAATACTTTGACTATCTCTATGAGTCAATATTTATGAAAATTTTCAGCTACAAACTTTTATAATTGCAGGATTTTGCTTTGTCAGTCATTTTGAAAAGCCCTTGTTAAAAGAATTGTACCAAGAGGCAGTATTGTGAGGTGTCTGACAACTTGAGTTCAAATTCTGCCATTTAGTAGCTGTACCACTCTTCTGCAATTATTTCCTCAGCTGGAAGACCGAAAAAAGTGTGCCTATTTCAGATTCATGAAAAGGAAATGAAAGAAATGTTAGGAAAGCAGTCTTGCTTTCATTAGTGATTAATAACTACTATGATTATCACTTGATAGTTTTAATTATAACTACATTGACATATTTTAATACAATTTGTTATCAATAAGGATGCTATTATTATCTCTACTATGTGTAGGTGCTTGTGTTAGTCCCGGGGATAGATGTTGAGTAACACACAGGCTCCAAGGAGTTGAAGTCTAGACAGTTGTCACCTTCTGTTTAATTCAAGATAGTGCCGTAAGCAATGAAACAGATGATACAAAAGCACGTATGAGATGTTGTGAAGATGTACTGCTCAGAGCAGACAGATGCGGGAGGGCTTGCTGGAGTCACACGGCACGGGCGGTGGACTTCTACTTGCCGGCCTCACACGGGTTAGTGAAAGGCTGTGGTTGGGGCTTCCCTCGAGAGCTTTAAGCTCAGGCTTCAATGAAAAGAACTGGACAGACCTCCAGTGTTTTTGTTTTGACTACTGGCTGTACTGTTTTAAAGAAGATGTGATAAAACGAGTCCTTACAATTCTCTGTGCAAAGTAACTTTTGTAATAATATGTATCTTCATAATAGCCTAGTTCAGGGAATACATTTTTATTCATTTTTTTCAGGTTCTTTAAAATTTAATAGCAAACTACATACTATTCAAGTATTTAAAAACCTGGACCAAATAAAAGTAATAGTTTCTGATGTTTAATTAAGCAAAAACAAGCAAAAAAAAAGACAATTATATGTGAAAGGAAACACATTGTGGTAGGGAAAAGTACTTACAAACTATCCTTCCATCCTTATTTCCTGCAGTTTACCATGTTTTTTCTTTGCCCTGAGATATTCTCTTTGCAGCAAATACAGAATCTTAAAATCTATACTCACAGTCATCATTCAGAGTTCTTGTCTTTGTCTGGGGCGTTGTAGTTGCCTAATTAGGAACCTACTTCAGTGTCTGCTGGCTAAAAAACAGCCTGGTATTGCTTTTCCCCCTGTGAGGAAAAGGGGGAGCCTGGACTGGACCTTTGGTCCTCATTAGATGGCTGATACATTTCAATTGCACATTTTGCAGAAGCTGCTCAGGCAAGTATGGCAATGCCACTGTGGCCACGTTTGCTAATTGGAGAATGCAAAAGAGTATTCATATAATCTTCATGTCTCTGGAGAATTTGCTGAACTGGAGATTTAATCATATTCTCTTTCTTATCCCAAAGGCATAGGAAGGCACAATCTCAAATATTTGGTTTCCATTCAGACAAGTGGCTCACAATGATCAAATGTCAGATGTGAATGAGTTACAAAAGCCAACCTTCTTGTCTTAAGGGCGAAGACCTTGAGCAGATCCCTATTGTGTCCTAACCATGGATGGAGGAGATTGCTCTGGTGTAGCATTTTTAAAAAGCTGTTCAAAGAAGTTGTGAGTATCACATAGGTTTGTTTATTAAGCTGTCATTCTCAGTGAAATGGATGGCAGTTTGTAAGGCCATGGCAGGGTTTCTTAGCCTGTATAAACAGGATTTCAATGTGTTTGTAAGCATGATTAATTTGGAAAACCTCATTGCTAAAATTTATAGGCAGAAAGTCTGTACAGAGATTAATTATGTGTAACCAAAGTAAAAGAATCAGGGGGATCTAGAACTAGAACTTGGGTCCTTGGTTCTATAAAGAGACTTGTTTTCTTCTGGAAAACAGACTACAACAGCGTCTTTCAAGGATGGACAAGCCAGTGTAAGCTAGTCTTTCTCCATATTCCCATGTTATGCCTTTAAAAGGATGCACAGTAAGAAGACCATTCAGATAGGGCTGACTTTTTATGAAGAAAAATCTAGGCTCCATTTGGATGCCATCTATTTATTGATTTCAAGTTAAATTTTCTGCCGTGGGCACAAGTGTTTGTAGAGAAAAGTTACATGCACTAAGTCTCCATAATACACAATGGAAGCTCCTTTTGGTCTGGGCAGGTATAAAGATCCTATGACTCACGAGAATACCATTGTCCTGACCTGTGTTGCTGTTTTGTTTTTGTTTTTTAGTGGAGACCAACACACCCTCTTTGTCCAGTGAAGTTTTCTTTTTAGATAATATCCATTCTACAATAGAGTTTAATTCTTCAATGATATAGAAGTCTAGCATTGATCTTGTTTTTGTTCAAAACTCTAATTTCATCCTTACAGTCTGAATTTCAATGCTGGAAGTAGTCTTAAGAGATGATTTAAGACAATCATCTACCCAAGGAATAAATCACATTCTAGATATAAATGTATCTTAGGGGCTATAGAAAGAGAGTTTCCAGAATTTCCCTGGGAAATTTGGAGTAGGATCTGGTCACGTTCACTTCCAGATGTCATCTATAGACTAGCTATACACTCCTATGATCTCAGCACACACATCCCAGTGTTGCCCTGACACTTGGTGGGAGTCACACCAGTTCTGTCTTACAGTACTTCTGTGACGATAGATCATTAACTTTCTGCGTTCCTTTCCCCAGATTAAGACATGTTCATTTCAATGGTAGGAGGAAGGATACTTTACACTACACATAGTTGTTCCAATGTTGTCCAGGGTCAGTTTTCAATGAGTAATTCAGGAAATAGCTTCCTTTGGATATGGATTTTCATCTGACTCATCAGCATGAAACATCATCAGGATCTTTCTGAATTTCATTTAAGGAACTGAATTTCCTTGAGATCCACACTGTATGATTTCCAAGTCATTGGTGCCTCTACTTTTGTTTTTGCTCATTTTCTTGGCTGGGAGTTTTGAGGAGACACGGCTATCGGGCATATATGTGGCTTAACCTCTGAGCTATGGGCTTGGAGGAGTATATCTCGGGGACAAGGATGCCAAGGAGGGCAAGGTGGACAGTTCATTTTCAGTTTTCACGGACAACAGTGGAAGAGAATCTAAATTCTGGCAGGAGACTGCAATAGGTGCCAAACTGCCACGGTCATTTGCATAATGTATAATTTGAGGTGTTGATTCATCTCTGATAGACAGGCATGGTCAGTGAGGAGAGGCGAAATTATGCATCACCCCTCTGCTGGCCCCTTAAGAAACCAACCACATTCCCTCTCGCCATCAGCTCCACAGAGACCTTTCTCTTCCATGGAACTTGCTTCTGTCTCCACCTAGCAAGCTGACTAATGGTGTTGGCTCCTCCCCTGTTGCTACCTCTGATGCAGCTGAGTGTAGCTGCTCCTCTCCCAGAAGGAAGGAACCCACATAAATGTTTCCAGCAGGTTGGGATGCAATTTTTTTTATTTTATTTTTTAAAAATTTTATCCCACCCCTAAATAGGACTTACCTTTTTAAGACTGTGGTGGAACATGTATGTTCAAGAGTGCTTTGATGTTAAATTGAGCCATTTGAAGTTAATGTAATTGCAGAGTAACTGGTTTAAATAGGCTGTTTGTTGAAGGTGGATGCTTGGCATAGAAATTTTGTTTTAGAGACTGGACATATATCTGTTTGCAAGTATATGCAGCAGCAAATGCCTTTGTTTTAACAAATGGTTTCTCTCATTTTAATAAAATTCGTAATGTTAAATATTTAGTGAAACTTGTATTTTTAATCATACAATGGACAGCTTTGACTTTCCAGCACTGTCTCATCTTCATCCCCACTCGCATCTGTAAGTGATGGTGTTGCTTAGCACATTCTCTGGGGGACCCAGGGTAGGAGGTTTCTATATCCCTTCTACCATAAACATTTTCTAAGGGTTCATATAAACATTTATTATAAACATTTTCTCTAATTCTCAAATAATCACCCTTCTTTTTTAAAAAAGATTTCATTTATTTACTTTTACAGGGGAAGGGAGAGAGACAGGGAGAGAAGCATCAATGTGTAGTTGCCTCTCACGTGCCCCCTGCTGGGGACCTGACCCACAACCCAGGCATGTGCCCTGACTGGGAATCAAACCAGCATCCCTTTGCTTCACAAGCCAGCGCTCAAACCACTGAGCAACGCCAGCCAGGGCAATAATCACCCTTCTTTTTAGCAGAGGAAACTGAGGCCCAGAGCATTTAAGAGACTT
Source organism: Macrotus californicus (assembly GCA_007922815.1). Taxonomy (NCBI): domain Eukaryota; kingdom Metazoa; phylum Chordata; class Mammalia; order Chiroptera; family Phyllostomidae; genus Macrotus; species Macrotus californicus. The sequence goes on along the minus strand of VMDR010013313.1, from coordinate 16,871 downwards.
TTCCATTCCTTTTCATTGAACAACATAAAATTGCCATTTATGTAGCTTAAGAATGGTTGAATATCAGCAGCCTTATTGGTTCAACCCAACAGCTATTCAGGAGAGCCAGGATTCAAACTCAAGTCAACCAGGGAGGTCAGCCTTCCTTCCCCTGTCTCATGCTGCTGACTTGTTTGTTATATTCTTGTGTTGCTCCAAATATCTAACCTTGGATGTATTATACACTTTAAATAGTATGTGGTTAATAAATATTTGTAACCATTTAGCAAAGAATTAGGCACCTCTCTTTTTATGAACCTAGGTGGTCATAAAGTACTATTAGATACTATCTCTTGAATCATTAATTCCTCTGCTTTCTCCATACAGTACAGTTTCCCAGTATTCAGATAGCTCTTACCAGTGATGGGCTCTTTTTGGAACAGATGAAATCCTGCATCTCTAATCTCTTTTCCTCCTGTGTTTTTTCCTGCCAGCCAGGTTTAGCAATTTCACAGGTTTTATGAAATGATTGACAAATTACTATGATCTGCCTTCAAAATATCCCTCTCCCTTTTTTCTCACTCAGTTAACTTCTGCATCCCACACTTTCATTTCTTCCCTCTAATATTTTCTCTCTTCTAGAGATAGTGCTCTAATTTTTGGGCCATGGGTGTTTAGCTCAAGCCCTTATATTGACCATTTTAAGAACATATACATTTTTGAAGAACCCAGGTGGTTTTCATAGATAGCATGTCTAAAAGATATGAATTTTGAGAGCAAATCAATAACTGCACAATTTATTGTGTAATTACATAGTAATTACTCAATTTGCTTATGAACATTGAGTCTTCTCCATGGGTTTTAAACAGATGTCACAGCAGATGCACCTCATTTAAGGGAGAATTTCTATTAACTACATCAGTAGTTGGGCTTATTATCTTCAGTGGCACTGAATTAAATCGATCGTAGAGGGCACTGTTGAAAACTGTTAGGAAGTGTCATTCAGACAGGACAGGGATGAATTGTCAAACCTCAGAGAGTTCCAATTCTCATGAGGAAGTGAATCAAATATAGTGTCAGCCTTTCAAAGGGTAGACGGATACTTGGCTTTGGGATTATGTGACAGTTGTTGATAGTAATAACTGAATTATTTCCTTTGATTATCACTGGAACCTGTGACACAGGTATGCATGACCTGAGGCTCAGAGGTCACCCAGGTTTTAAAGGGGCCGTGTAGTAGGGTGCAAACCAGAGCCCAGGCTGCCTGCTTGGCTGGCCACTTACCGTCACATCACACCTGCTTCTTCAAGCAAACAGTCAGCTCAGTCAACAAATCAATTAGGCTGTGCGCGTGTTTTCAAACACACCGACTGACCTTTTGATTTATTAATTTAAAATCAAAATGACCGACTCACTTGTTTGTGAAAATACAGGTTAAGAAGCACTTGTTTATTTTTACATCAAACTCTTGGTTTTGTTGCTATTTTCAAACAGCTACAATTTGAAATCAGTTTTTTTGTGCAAAATAGGAGACTGCCAGACATGCGCCAGTCTCTTCAGCTGAATTCACATACACCCAGGACCGCCACACCTAGTAGCGTCGTTGTCAAATGTGTAGAACAGTGTGCCCATATTGATATTGATGATTTAAAATTATAAGCAAGTTTGGAATATAAAAATGTACAAACTCCTCAGTTGAAATCTGATAGCATTTTACTAAAGGCTGAGAAAAGCTTGCATATGTCCTTGATAGCCCTTTCTGACTTTTCTTTCTTTCATCTTCTTTTCTGGTACCTTATCTTATTATTTTTATTGTTAGCATGAATTGATCCCTACTCTATCCACTCCAGCTTAATGTCTTTTCTCATCCAAATGGGGACAACGGTATGTTTACCCAATGCCCGCCCATTGCCGACCCTTCTCCCTGTGAGAAAATGCCTGGTCTTACAAGGTGAGGCTTGTCATTCAGGAGGCTGCTACAGTGACACGGGCTTGAGAGAATTCACTCTTGCTAAATTCTTGAAGGCATGCACCTGGGGCACAACTTTCAGAAGGGGGTGGTGACTGGAGAACGACAGAAAGAAACAGTATGGCTGTCTGTCGATAGGACTCCCACAGAAATGTCAGAGCTTGGCTGGGAAAAACTGCTTTTTCTCTTTCTGTATGGCTCTCCTTCTTTGTAAAAAAAAAAATCAACACTGCTCTCTAGAGATCTCTTTTCCTTCCCTTTCCTCCCGAAAGACTCTGTGGCTGCTTCTCTCTCCTTCTCCTGTTGTTTCCATTTTTTTCAGCTGAAGGACTGGCTGCCTCACTGTCCTCTGCCCTTACCGCCCAGCCCACTTTCCTTTCTCCTTTATTTATCCCCCTGGAGGCTTGTATTCCTCTTCCGAACACTTATCCGCCTACAGCTTTCCTTTCTAACATTTTCTGTCCTGTCCTCCTACACGGCTGATGACCGTTTTCCTGGACGACCTCGTCAGGGCCCGTTAGTTAGCCAAGGCGTTAGTCTCAGCTGAAGGGGGACGTGGAGATGGGGCTGACGAAGAAGAATGCCAACAAAGGGGTGCGGGAGACATCAAATGAGACTCACAAAGAACGGGAAAAGGGGAAATTAGGGGCCCCTGGAGCCTAAAAAAAAACAACTAATACGTGGGGAAAGACTTGGCTTTTCTCTCCTGCTCCAACTTTATATATAACAGTCTATACATTAGAAATATATCAATTAATAGAATAAAAACTAATTATCACGTTAGAACTGGTTAGTGGTAGTAGTTAATATATTAACAATAATTTTTGTAAAATGTCTGTGATAGTGAGGGGAACATAATGGATATTCAATACAAGATGCTTATTACCTTACTGCTTTGTTAAGACCCAAAGTGATTAAAATAAATACAGAATTATGTTCGAACCATGGAGCAAACTCTAGTTTTCCAACAGCAGCGCTGTTTTCTTAGTTTTCTGTTATAACATATACACTGGTGGCAGTCAGTTGTGAGGGACGTCAGGAAATGTGTAATAATAGCCATCAAGTACTGACATTTGAGTAAAATGATTTTGGAGACAGGAGAGTAGAAACATAAAGACCTGGACAACAGTCCTAGGCATGTATTAGTCTCAGAAATGCTTTGTAACCTCTCCAGGCTTTTGTTTCCTAATCTGCACTGGGAAGATCCTACAGAACCAACTGCACAGAGTTTTTCCTCACTCACATGGGGTCACATGTGCCAAGCTCACGGCATGGAACTTATCCTTCGTGAGCACTCAGTAATGCTGTCCATTACTGGACTGCAATTCTAAAAATTAGAACAGAAAATTCTAGTTTATCCTTACAGAAACACTGATTTACTCACCTGCCTTCTGATTTACTTCTTGAGAGACTAAGAAAGTGGAGTTGTTTAGCTAACCTGTTGGGAGTCTGTGGCCCATGAGAAATTCATCTCTTATGTGGACGGTGGAAGAAAAAATATCAGGGACCACTATGATTGGTTTATCATCAACTATATGCCACCTGCCTACCATATTTCTGGTCATTTCAAATGCCCATAGAACATTTTCCAATGGGGTGGTGTTCATTAATTCGTAAGGGACTTCATCATATGCTAGACTTGCTTCGCTAGGGTCCGAGGGATATTTTGGGTTATTAGTAAAGACATGAGAAGCCATCTGTGGGATGAAAGGTAGACTGCTCGTGAAGGAGGACTTGTTGAGCATTTCATATTATAGTGCATTTTCTAAATCCTGAAACTATATGGTGTATGCTAATTCTTTTGTTCAATATCTATAGAACATCTGCTACTTTCCTGCTCTAGCCTGCTTGCCAGGGAAGCAAGGGTGCATTACACCTGTCAGAGCCTGTTGAGAAAGCATGGGGCCCTGCACACAGATGAATGAATATTTGTTGAGACAAGTGGGAAATAAGCCCTTACATGACCATAAGTGCTATTTGTTAGAGAGCTAAAAACAAACTACTCTAGGTGGGCAGGGGAGGGACCAACCACCCTGGGTTGTGACAGGTTTGCGGCCTGGAAAGTCATTACTGAGCTTAAATATCCCTCTGTGCTGTCTTTCCAGGACTCAGGGAAATCCTCTGAAAATACCCACAAAGTTCCAGAGCAAAGCACTGTGATGTGGCCAACCCCAAACCCAACTTTCCTCTTTTATTTTTTTCAACCTAGGAATTGTGTCATGTTTTGGTTTCCATCTCAGCCTGCTCAGTGGCTGAGGCTCAGCTAGGGAAGGACTTTGTGTATGCAGCATCCAAGGCCATGAGCAAACACAGCATCAGAAAGGCAAACTCCTGAGCAGCAGCCATGCAATGAGGGGAGTTTCCCTGTCCATGACCAGAGAGAACAGGGCTGAGTGTTATTTGCAGAGAACAAGCCTGGCTCCTGGCTCCTCAGCCCTCCACTGCCCACAGCTGGAGCTGCATAGCCTCATCTTGCTCATTCAGTCTCACCCTGGTGCCAGTCCAGGCCCATAACCCAATAGCTGAGGATAGCCTCAGATTCCCAACTGACCCACACTCTTCCTTTGGGAATGGAACCAACGGCATTTTGTTCTGTTCTTTGTGACTGACTGGACCATTCTATATGCTGCTTACGGTAGCTGGCACCTGTCACCCTTTAGTTTATAGCTTTGTTTCCTCAACTATCAGGAGAATGTGTAAACACCTACTTGCAGGGCTGGTTTTGGCAATAAATGAGATGATCTGTGAGACACCTGGCATGGTAAAGATGCACAATTTGCATTGGTGTTTGAGTCTGACCTTTGTATATTTTGTCACATCAGTGTTCTTGGGACCTGGAGTTATGCCTCTGAACATGAAACCTAACTGTTTTGGTCTGGAGGACATCTGGTAGACCACAGTGTAAAATATGCATTTTATTGGCCAATATTCCTATGTGCTAGAGGCATCCCTGACTCTCCCCCATTCCTTCCCTGAGCCTCATCCCCTTATTCTCAACCTCACCCCACTCAGGACAGGGTGTCTCTTAACCAATTTCCTTTGAGGGTTTGGGACTCAGAGACCTCCTCAGGGGCACAGAGAGACAATAGGCCACTGAGCTAGAGTGAAGAAGCTTGAGCTACCCCAATATCTCTTGTCTCTCCTCTTCTTCAGCCCCACCTCTGCTGCTTGTGGAGTTGATCTGGACGTGGTCCACCAGAGACCAAAAAACACTGGTGCCTGCCCTTCCTGCCTCTCCCCTTCCCAGGGTTCTGGAGGCTGGAAGGGAAGCCTTCCCAGGTGCTGGTTTTCAGGCAGGTGAGGAGCCTGCTGTGAGCCTTGGAGGCAGAGTGGTGGGGTTGGCGGAGCACAGGACTGCTAGTCAGGTGACAGCCCATTCCCATGTGTGTGACCAAGGCCACTTGAGGAATGTGGAAACCAGATGCAGGTGGGGCTTACTATTTTGCCCAGCTGAAGAATGTCAAGAAAACTCCATCTGGAGGGAAAATGCGTGGCCCACATCTCTATCTAAATAAAAAAAGAAGCCATGCCCAAATGAATGCCTCCGCTAGCGGGACTGAAAGAGAAGAAATCAGGGAAAACATTTGAACACTTAGCTCTGAATTTGTCATGGCACAAGATCTTTATCAGTGTTTCATTTAAAAAGAAAAATAAAACAACATGCCAGTCTCACAGTGGTCACTGAGTTACAAGCTGGCTAATTCATCAAATGCTTTAGCAAAGAGATTAGGGGTGAAACCAGGCACCGCGGCACGGGCTCCCCGCCTCACCCCTGCCCAGCCCAGAGCAGGAGGAGGAGCAAACATAGCGTCACTAACTCTCCATCTGCCGTGGGGGCTGGAGGGAAGGGTGCTGAGCTCTTCTAACAACTGCCTTGGGCAGGGCAGAGAAAAGAGGGGATCCCCTTTCCGAAGTGAAAATGAAAGGGATGTGCCCAGGGGGGAATTTTTTATGGTGTAATCTGAATATGATAACATGGAATTAGCAGAGAATTGTTTTCCATTGGCTGCCTATCTCTGGACAAACTGCTTTGGCCTATAATGGGGGCAAACAAACCCTTAAAATTAATCTTATTTAAAACAAACAAAGAGATAAAGGGTTTGCAGAAATATTTCCAGGGACTCCAGGCACAAGTGGGCATGAGGCATGGAGGAAACATCAGGGGACGGGGTCACAGGCGGGTCCCTGCTGTCCTCTGGCTTTCCTAATACAGACCTTGTTCCCTCCCGGCCCTTCCTGTCTGCCTTCTTCTGTCTCCCCCAGCTACTTGTTAGCTACCAGGAGCCTCTGTGGTCCTGCTTTATGTTTCAATCTGATGAGGACCTTGTTCCATCAGAACTGAACAGTTTATCTAAAAAGGAATTCACACGAGCTAGCGGAGGCTCATAGTGGTAGTCTGTTAGGTGACATTTGTAATTTACCAGGGAGTCCTTTAGAGCCTTATCAGAAAAAAGTGGAGAAGGCTTTTATTTTGAAAGTGTCACAAGTCATTCACAGGGCAGGTATCTTTAAATGGAGGAACAGGACAGGTGAGTTCCACAACAATTCCCTAAATCACTGCGTGGACAGCTGCCTGCTCCCCTGCAGACCAGCTCTGATCTGGGATGATCCTTGCTGTCTGCTTGTGACGCCTTCCAGTATTCAGGAAGGAGACATCAGCTGGACACACACGATGTTCAGTCAGTTCTCTAGTCCCTCCATGTTCACTAACTAATTGAGCTCTTACAGCCATCAGAGATGAGGCATGGAGTCACTGAGCCATCTGCCTAAAGTTACGGGGCAAGTAAATGGTAAAGTCAGGATGCACACCCAAGCTATCTGACTCCCAGGCTCCCACTGCAAACCATGACCCTGATTGTGTCCCTAACAACTAATGCAGGGTCTGGGTAATAGTCACTACTTCTGATTTTCCTTTTATGTCTTAGTGATGGTTACTTTCATGGGTCAACCTGATGGGACACAATGCTCTGATATTTGGCCAAACATTCTGGATGTTCCTGTGAGAGTCTGTTTAGATGAGATTTTCATTGAAATCCGTGGACTTTGAGTAAATCAGTTTGTTGTCCATAACGCTGGTGGGCCTCACCCAGTTAGATAAACTCCTGAATGTAACAGAACGCCGATCTTCCTTGAGCATGAGGGCATTCTCCAACAGGCCGCCTTCGGAGCCCAGGGGCGGCTCTTCTCTGAGTGTCCAGCCTCCCAGCTGGACTTGTCAGGCCTCCAGAATCATGTGAGCCATTTCTTAAAGGAAGACTCTTCTTATACGTACACATCCTATTGGTTCTGTTTGTCTTGAGAGCCCTGGCAAATACAGTCTCCTTTGCTGAGGAGTTCCTCAAAGTTAGGTCCTAGGCCTCTTTTTCTCCTTGATCTAAATTTTGCTTATTTTCTATGTAAATTTTTCCTGCCCATGGTCTTCGTTACTACTATATGCCAATAATTCTGAAATTTATCCTGCAGCTCAGGCGTCTCTATGGAGCTCCAGACCTATGTAATGAACTGTTTACTCGGCATGTATTCTTCGATATCTGACAGGCACCTGAATGAAGCATGTACAAAAGTGAATTTATGATCTTGAAACCCTGATTCTTTTTCAAGGTTCTCTATCTCTGTGAAATGTACCTGTATCTGTCTGAAAGGCCACCATTCTTAACAGCTCTATCTACCTTATCTCCCCACTTAATCCATCCATCCTGCCAACGTCACTGCAGACGCTTCTCAGATCTTTTTACTTCTCTCCATTCCCACTACCACCACCTGATTTAACTTGCAGGCACTTCTTATCTTACTCCTATGGTTAACTTTTTAAGTGGTCTAGTTGCCCGTTCTGCTTCCCCTTTAATCTTTTTCTTCACATTCCAGTCATAGCGATCTCTAAAAATATGAAGCTGACCATGCCGTTCTGTGCCATATCAGCCTGAAACCATTCCATGGCTTTCCACTCTGCTAGGAAGAAGCCGAAGTTCTTAGCGCAACCACATGGCCCTGCAGCAATTTTCTTTCTGCTCTCTATACTCCACCTAACTTTTTTTTAGTTTCCTGAAAATGCTTCCTCATATCACTGGTCCTTTTCACATACTGTTTTTATTTTTGAAGATGTAGAGACTTATTTCCAACCTCTCAACTCTCATGAGTCACTTCAAGGGGAAACCATTATGTTCCACACACCTCTCCTTCTCTCTAGTCAGATTCCTTTATTATACCAGGTCATAATACTAATCTAAAGTAATAGGAATCATAGCTAAGATTTACTGAGTACCTACGATGCTCAAGTGTAAGCACAGTGCTGAATATTTTACAATCATTATGTAAATATTATCTAACTGAAATCACAACACAATCTGAGAAGTGATGTTAATTATTCTTTTTTTAATGGAGAAATTCTTTTTAAAGATTTTTTTTTAGATTTTGTTTATATATTTTTAGAGAGAGTGGAAGGGAGGGAGGAAGAGAGAGAGAGAGAAGTATCAGTGTGTGGTTGTTTCTAGAGTGCCTCCTACTGGGGACCTGGCCCACAACCCAGACATGTGCCCTGACTGGGAATCAAACTGGCAACCCTTTGGTTCACAGCCTGGTGCTCAACCCACTGAGTCACACCAGCCAGAGCTAATTATTCTCTTTTAGAGACTAGAAACCTGAGAACCCAGACAGGAATCTTAGTGCACGTGCAGCAATGTGATGACTTGGTAGACAATTGGCTCTCCCATTGGAATGTGTGTTTGGAGTGAGCAGGGGCCAGGTAAGTTACTGATCAGCACTGTGAAGAGGACTGCCAGGCACATAGAATGTGTTCACTACCTACCTGTTGATTGAAATAATGATGAAAATTTGAATGATTAATGAACTAGAACACATTTTAATATTGAGACTAACTGGGTAGCCCTTTCATTCTCTACTCTAAATTAGTTGCCTATGAGATTATTTACAAATTCTAGACAGTTACTTGCAAATGAGAAAATGGCATTCCCAGTACTAGAGATGTTTAGAGTACCCTCCACTCTCCGTTTTGATGACCATCTGCTTCATTTCTGAATTAGGCAGCAATTTAGTTTAATTTTGCTCACAGTGAAGGATAATTTTTTTTTGTACCAGTTCTTCTGAGGCTTCTAAAATAGGAGTCCCACTCACACAGACACACACTTACAAACAAACATGTAAGTGTGTTAGGTAAATCCACACAAGCAGCTATAACTATAAACCCTAAATTTCCAAGTTGAACAAAAAACAGTTATTTCTTATTTGTGTAACAACCTACAGGGAATGTTCTTGCTTGGCCAGACAGCTTATCACCTGGTGAGCCAGGAGCCCAGGCTCCCTCCATCCCAGAGGGCCTGAGTTCTCTCGCCCAGGCGGCAGCGAGGAGAGCCAGCACAGAGAAGGCATGCCTACTTCCTAAAAATCCTGGCCCCAAATAAAGCATGTCACGTCCACTCCTATGCCATCACCAGAAATTCATCATGTGGTCACACCCGGCTCTAAGGAAGGCAAGTAAATGATGTCTAATTATATGCCCAGGAAGAAAAGAGAGAAAACATGTTTGAGTGAGTTACCTGCCATCTCTGCCTACCTCCCAACCCTACAATACAAAGCTGAGAGATCAGCTTTAAGATCAGCACAAAGTGCCCTGGAGTAGGGGAAGACTTTAACGGTGGGCATTGGAAAGACCTGTACAGGAGAGGATTTTCAGTGAGTCTTGAAGAACAGGTGAGTCCTTGATAGAAACAGATCCTAACAGGCACAACTGAGACCGGTGTCAAAAATGGTGAGATCTGCAGTTGGGTGGGAGTGAGGATGTGCGAGAGGATGTGTGCTCGTGCCTTGGTCTGTGTGTGCATATCTCAGCATGAAGTTGAAATTATTTTAACAATCTCTTTTCCTGAATTCCTTCTATAAGTAATTAAATAACAAATGAATTATTCCCTTCACCATGAGTATCTTAGTCCCTAATGTGAAGCTATGAAATAATTAGAGGGTATGCTGTGTAAAAATTTTAATGTCATGGAAAACTTCTATTTTTGAGACTGTGCTAATTATACAAGATGAGGCTGAACAAAGGGAAGATACATAATTAGCAAAGCACAGCTTATTATTGTACAACTAGATCTGTTTTCAGGCTCTTCTGAATCTAGATATGTAATAAATCAAGAGTGATCTAATGTTTATCTTTAGCAGACAACTCTGGAGATTTTAGAGATGTAAGGCTTGGCCATTTTGGATTTGACTGCGGGGATAGTATAGGAAAACCTTTACACTCTAGTCTAAGTGGCATAGAGGAAAGAGCAGGGTCTTTGGAGGGAGAAGACCTCTGTCCCTTCCTTGGTCTGCTACTCATTGGCTGGTGATCATAACCTCTATGGGCTGCTTTCTCCACTGTATGAGGATAATGATACCTATGAAAGTGCCATTAGTGCCAGCCAGATCCCATCACAAAAAAACACAATTAGAACCAGACAAATCCAAGATAGAGGTGAGACTGACAAGACAAAGATGCTCATGTCGATGCATCAGCATAACGAAGGACACATCTGGAAAGCTGATGAATATTCTGTTGAGATCCTTCTCTGAGACCGCCTCTAAAATCCCTGCCTTTAAAAAATGGATAAAAACCCTCAAGACAAAGGACCCAGGGCCCACTCTCCCTTGAACATGTCCATGCCTCCCTTCCCTCAGGCATGAACTTTCTTTTTCTTAAGCTCCAAGGGCCCTCCTCTTGTCTAACTTTTTGGTAAGCCTAAAGCAGCCCCAACCTGGCTCACTTCCGTCACGGTGACTTTTACTGCTCAGTAAGTCTAGGCAGCCCAGCCTAGGCTCACTTCTGTCACTGTGATCTTGCTTCTTCTGTCCTAAGCCTTTCCTCTGTCTCACTGTCCCTAGCTTTAACAACTGCACTCTCAAAATCGCCTGGACTCATGTCTTGAATCCCTTCTCGTACAAAGTCAGGAATCTACATATTCCAAATAGTGCTGGGACAGACCGCCTTGGCCTGGTCCCTGTCCCGTGACAAAAGCACTTCGCACTGAGCCTGAACTATATTAAAGACCCATTTAAAAATTTTAGATCCATTTTCCTTTTCTTTTCCTTCTTTATTTTCTTAAGAAAAATTTCATTCACCTCAGTAAGAGCCCTTAAGACTTTAAGAACTTTGTAAGAATGACTGTAATATCACATGGATGTATTTCCTTTAAGCCTACAAACTTTAATAAAGGCAGTTATAATATCAGTGACTCTCTCTGAGCAGTGTCAGGGATAAAGAAATACTTTAGTTGTCAAATCCAAGGAGGGCTGACTCAGCTCTTCTTTTCTTCCAAAGAAGATAAATTGCATCTCATACAATTTGCTTTTGGCTAGGGGGCTTTTGTTTTGTTTTCAAACAAGATCTCCAGCGCAAAACACAAACTCTCTTACATATACATTAAAAAGGGCTATGATGAGTCCCATAAAGGTTTGGGCTTTCCCCTAAATTCTGTTGGCAGAATATTAGAAATTGATATGAAAAGCTGAGAGCTTAAAATTTGCACAGTATTACATATTATTCAATTGCAAAATGCAAAATTGCTGCCCATCCCAAGCCTCAGCTCAGCTATGAATAGTCTATACACTCAAGTGCATCTCTGTTGACTGAAAAGATAGGGACCCTCAGCCTCCTGAGAAGGCATTAGGATAGTATTATCATATCAATGGCCCACATGCAAAGTTCTTGATAAATGATCACAATCCAGAGTCAGGAGATAAAATATGAGAGTTTGATTTGTGTAAACAAATCAAAGGTATTTAAAGTCAAGCCATTTAATATATGTTAAAGCACTGCCAGGAATATAAACATCAGAACAGCCTCAGAGCCAGAACCGGAAAGAATTAAGAGGATAGAAGGAACTCTAAAGATTATTTGCTACTTTTCCCTGATTTACTATAATCCAGCTGTATTGGCCTTCTTTCAGTTCCGTGAACCAGCCAAGCTCAAAGCCTCTTCTCTTAAAGCCTCTATAAATCATCCTCTGCCTCTTCAGAGATGCCTCTTATAATAGTCAGGATTGTCTCCATTAAGCTTCATTAACAAATAGCTTCCATATCTCAGTGGCTTAAGGCAATTAAAGTCTGTTGTTTTCTCAAGCTACATGTTCAGAGTGGGTTGGCTGAGGGGGTCTCTCTTCTTTGAAGTCAAATAAGTTCCAGGCTAAGGGAGTAACCACATCTTGGACCACACCACCAGTCAGAATGCCACAGGGAGCTGGAGCAACAAAATGAAATGCTCCAGAAATGACACATGTCATTTCTAAGCACAACACATTGGCCAGACCCAATCCCATGGCCCTCTGAAACCTCAGGGAGGCCAAGGCAATGCAATCCTACCATGTGCCTGGAAAGGGAAGGGAGTAGGAACAGCGCTCTTGACTCTCGTCCCTCCCCAGACCAACCTTTCTGGAGCAGGTGCTAGCTCTTCACTGCCTTAGCACTCCTTTTGTATTTTTCATGGTGCTTATCACAATTTGTAATTGCATTATTTATTTAATAAGCAATGTTTTGCTTTCAGTCTTTTTCCACTATTGAACTCCAAGGTCTGTAAGAGGAGGGACCATGTCAGCACACTAATTCTATGACACAGTTATCAAAACTGGTCAGTCTGCCTCATGCATTTAAATGCTGAGTGTTTGTCTCGAATTTGGAGAAGCCTTATGGTGATAACCTCATGCCTCTGAGCCTAAGTGCTTTCGGGCTGTGTGCTGACGCCTCTCCACGGCTCTCTATCGGAAGATCCTCTCTCTACACAATGGCAGGGGCTAAAGCAGAGGCAAAGTGGGCATTCCTTCAAATGCTGTTTTGAAACAAATTGGGAAACTCTCAACTAAAATCTCACAGAAATCTCCAAAGGCAGTGAAAACCAGCATATCCAAAGCAAATTGCTGTGCACTTTGTAAATAATGAAAAGAATAAAGAAATTTGGTGGATTGGCATTTTCTTGAATTTACTTTTGGCAAACTCGCTTGCAGGAATTGGCTCAGAGCTACCCTCTCACCCTCCACTAACAGACGTACTTTATTGTCAAACTGAGCCTGGAATTTGGAAGTCACTCTGAAATAACTGTCCTTTTTATGGGCAAAAAATGTAGTTTAGAGATTAAATTACTGGCCCAAATCACAGAGGTGATGGTGGGAAAGATGAAAGTAGGGTTCAGTCTCTCCGGCCAGTGTGGGGCTCCTGTCCCCGAGTCACCCACAGGAAGACAGCAGTCATTTTCACCAACTTATCATGCTCTTTAGGGCAAACAGTAAGTGTATAAAGGAACATTTTGAGTATTTCTCTTGCTTTTTAAAATCACTTCAAATAAAACCATTTAATCATCACTTGTTATTTTAGATACTTCTTTATAACTACACCATCATTTTTATACTATACTTTTCAAGCAAAATAAGAAATAATTGAAGTACAATTGCCCTTGAGACAAGGTTATTTCAGCAAAGAAGTTTCAAAAATCAATTAGCTATGGCCTTGGAGAAATGGATATTTAAGTAGGCATTCTCTCAGATTACCTAAGGCATGTCTTTAGTTCCCTAATATTTTATCTTAGAAGTGGCTACCACTAAATCAGCCAAAGGTTTCTTAGGCAGTAAACATGAATTTTAAAAAAGGACTTTTTTTTTTAGCTATTATGTTCTTTTTCCTATCTCATTCAGGACACACGGCTTTTATGTCAAGGGTGTTTTTATATATTATAGCAGGTAAACATTAATAAAAGAAAAAATTGAACTGTTCTATTAGTCCTTAGATGATGATTTCTGATTTTATAGAATTGCTGTTATTTTCCCACAGTGATGGCCTACACTCAGAACAGCATGTTCTTCCCCTACCTGTTGGGCTGGGCTTGCTGTGCTCTTCTTACCACAGGTGCAGGGCGCAAAGCATGGTCTCAGTCTGTGATGAGGAGGATTGCCCTGGCTCGTGCCAGGAGAAGCTGCTGCTTAAAAACTGCAGAATCCTGCGGGGGTAAGAAGGAAAAAGAAAACTTTAGAAAAAAAAAGAAAATTAATCAGGCTCTGAGAAATCAAGACAAAATTCGGTCGTTTAAAAAAATGACATATTTAGACAGAACACAGAATGGCATGTGGGTGAGCACTAAGTACAGGTTGATCAAATGAAAAAGAGAATGAATAACTGAACAAATGAAGGCCAGAGCTGGTGCTAGAATTGCAAACCCTTATGCCTATAAGACCTGGCAAGCAGGGTGAATGAGGGAGCAGACTGGGTGTGAGACCGCAGGGAGCAGGAGGGCTGTGGTGAGCTAGTGAGCTCATATCTCACCTGAAGGGGGCAGCCTGCTCCTGTCTAGCTGATGGTTTTCCTTGATGCCATATGGAAAAACAAGCTCAGTGATGCCACTACTGTGGATTTTCAAGGGAAAATTTCTATGAGAAATCTCTTGAATTCACATTTAGAATTCAATTAAACAAAACAAAACGTTGTATGGGTCAAACAAGGCTAAAGTGAAAGCCTACCCGAGGGCCAGGATTAGCTCATGGGTAGCCAGCTTTTACCTAAGTTCTAGGGCAATATCTTTAATTTCCAAATGATGAGAAGGGATCCAGAGGGCTGAAGCCATTTGGGCAAACACACTCAGCAAATTTGTGGCACAGCGGGGGTTTTTAGGCATGAGTGTCTTCCCTTTAACTTAAGACCTTCAATTTCCCTTATGAACACTCTCAAACTGGCTGAATCTGATCAGACCCATTGAAATAACAGATCAGAAGCCAACCAGAAGCCCCCTTCAGTTGATCTGATCCTTGGGTCTCAAGCCGTATTTATATAGATCTATAATGGAAAGTGTATTGTATTTTGCTGTTTTTAACATGCTCCCAAGTATAAGGCACATCCATGTTTTGGGCCTAAACTTTCAGGAAAAAAATCTTCCATTTTAATATTTCAATTCATTTTTTTATTTATTTACATTTAGAAACAAAACTCATTATTGTGTTCCAGGGTATTATTTTGCATATAGATATCATTATTGCTTTCTAGAGTTATACTTTTAACACAAGCATAAATAAAAGAATTAAAAACATTTATATAGATACAAAATTAGTACTATCCATGTGTAATGTGCATCCTTATTTTTCCCTCAAAAATTTGGGCAAAAAGTACACATTATACACAGCAAAATATGGTAATTTTCTGTTCTCACCATTTGTCTGATGGGAAGCTGAGTGACTGAGGGATGTGATGGTTCCTCATAGGAAATGATACAGTGACTACTGGCATTTGTTTGGGATGGTGTTTGAGCAGTGTGGCCAGATGTGAAGAGTAGCAGCGAGAGGCATGGGCAGAGGTGTGAGTAGGACCCACCAGATCCATTTGCTTGTTCTGGTTTCTGCCAAAATGCCTCTCTGTTTATATGAAGGTGGCGTTGTGTGATGGTTAGGTGTATGAAATGTCTTTAAACATTGACTCAG
Source organism: Macrotus californicus (assembly GCA_007922815.1). Classification (NCBI taxonomy): domain Eukaryota; kingdom Metazoa; phylum Chordata; class Mammalia; order Chiroptera; family Phyllostomidae; genus Macrotus; species Macrotus californicus. The sequence goes on along the minus strand of VMDR010013313.1, from coordinate 1,478 downwards.
CTGCTTATTGTGACTCAAGCTTTTTGGATCCCATGTGTAAAATAGTGACAGCAGCAGTTCCTGAACTGTAGAGTGGTACTTGCACAGAAATGCTTAGAATGGTATTTGTGCAAGGCAAGCACTCCATACGTATTTGCTAGTATCTGTAACAAATGCCAACATTAATTGAATGCCTACTATGCACTAACTTACTTATAGTTATTACCTGTAGTCATCACTACAATCTTCTTAATTTTACATATTATCTTTACTTTAATAACGAGAAAATGATGACCTCGAGTGGGAGATCAGGTCTTTTATCTAATGTCACCGTGGTCGGTAGTGAACCCGGTGTTTGAACCTAGGTCTACAAAACTGAGCCATTTGTGTAACCCACCTCTCCAGGGCCTTGTCAGTGTTCCACTGAAGATACTATACAGATCTTTCAATGGAGATAAAGATCAACTTTGGTCAAACAACAAAGACTTATGAAGTCCAACACCAAAGCAAAGGAGTCCCAACGCAAACAATGAAAAACACTGCATGCTTGATAATCTGCTTCATGCAAAACTGTACTGTTCCAGAACGGGAGTGTGCCACACGGCTAAGAATAAGACAGGAGAGCATGGCCAATTTTCAGTCTGCATAAGCCCCCATTCTTACCCTTTCAAATGCTATGGCACTTAATAAACTATTTCCTTAATATTGATCAATCAATGCCCATGGCGGTAGTTTTTAGAATTAAAACATGTAGTGAATTAGTGAATGTTGACATTGGGAAAATAACACCAGGAATATTTTATTCTAGCATATTTTTTCTTAAAAAAAGTTTTTGCTTTTATATAATTTTCTATGCAAAGAAAGAGTGGGACAAAATATCAACATTTATTAAAGTCTATGAAGCATCCTATGTACAACTATTGAAAGAAGAAAAGAAAGGAAAAAAAGAAATGAAAGAACTAAGCAGTTACTGACTGCCAACATGAACCAGGCCCTATGCCAGGTGCTGCTGCATACATATTGTGCATGTTAGCATCTGCCGAAGGCAAAATAGCCAAACTGGGGCCAAAACACACGTGGAAATGTGTACAGAGCCCACTCAGTTTTCCATGGGCAGATATTTCAGTTTAAACATCTCAAATCTTACTTAGACATAACTCCTTACCTTGACCACTCATTTTATTTAATTTTTTGACAAAAAATATTTTTTAATTGACTTTAACCAAGTAAGAGCAGGGAAGGAGAGTGTCCTTTCAACAAAAATATTTAATTATCATCAGTGCTGGGAAAATACAAACTAAAAGCCTTAGAGATACAATTTTTTCCTGTTTTAGAATGAACTTAACATTAGATCATGATACCTATTCTCAGCAATAATATAGACAGCAGGAATATATTATACAAGAAAAAAGGACACAAGCCACTTTCTTTAGTCTGATTCTAAAGTGTAATTTCAGTATTTAAATTAGAGGCTTGCAACTTCCCAGAATACAAAATGC
>VMDR010013312.1:0-25189 GCA_007922815.1 Macrotus californicus | reverse complement strand
AAAAAAAAAGGCACCCCTGTAAGCTTTTATAATCTGAAACAACAGCGAAATGAGGTAACCCAATGTACCAACAGGGGAAAAATAGCTTTCTAATGAAGGCCTAAAGATATCTATAAAAAATATTCTTGTGAGTTATAGATCTCATTCAAAGTATTTAAGAGGCCCAAATTTAAGAATCTTAACAAATCACATTCAAGAGAGTGTATAAAATCTAAATATGCTTCCCCATTTTTCAGATTTTGCTCAAAAAAATTCAGGACAGAAAATCCTAATGAGATCTTGATACCTGGAGGCCTTGACTTTTTTGTTCTGTTCTGTTTGGGGGATGGTGGTGGCTGGCAAAAAAAGGGGGGGGGGGCAAGGGGAGGGAGGAAAGAAAAAAGAAATCAAAGATGATAATTCATACCCAAACCCCCCAAAAACAAAACCCCACAGCGGAACTAAGATGTAAAGCCAGTGTTGTTTTAGGAGGGAAGAGGAAGAAGGCAACAAACCATCATCTGCCTGCTATCTTGCGCACCACCCAGGGTGACAACAGCTGGGCACAAATCAACTGTTCTTCCTTTCACCAGCCACAGCGCTGCTCACCGTGGCCAGTCTGAGCTGGTTCAGAACACATGCACGTGTGCTCCCAATATGTACTAACCACTTAACAAGCAAGCCTGCACACATCTCTTAAGAGCCCCATGCAAAGAAAAGACATTTCCAAAGAGAGATCAGCCACAAGAGTGCAACAATTCAGGATTTTACCAAAATAGACCCTGCTGCCTCCTTAATTGCCAACTGCCTCTCAAAATTTTACTGGAAAAGAGATATTATGACAAGAACTCATCGTCAAGAGGGAAAGAAGGGCTACTTTTCCTAGTCATTAGTACAATGTGCCTTGTTAACTAGGTATCTACATAAATTAGAAAAAGTGCTTTACTTGCATGCTTCAATAAAATGAATACTGAGTGTAGTAGTGTTATGTTAGATCTGTACAGATATAAATTTTTTTGCAGCTATATAAAAGTCTATGTATAAGATGGGCTTTTGCCATTTTTAACATGATTTTTTAATAAAAAAAAATAAAGATTAAACTATACGTGATTTGTAATGTAGCTGATTATTATGCCAATAATTTTGGTCTTTAACAAACTTTGTATTCATCAGGAATAGGTGGGGGGATATCCTAATGATTTAAAAGTAACGTGTGCATTTTACCACTGTTTAGATGTATTTCTGATGCAATGACAAATACAGGGGGCAAACAGAAAGTATGCAAAATCCTATTTGTATGACTAGATAGAGGCAACAGTGTCTGGAAAAGGGCAAAATTGTGCTTCTGTGTAAATTGATTTACTGAACTCTAAGCTGTTATGAGCTTATAGAGACTTCAAGGGAAGGCAAGTAGCGTGGCAGTAGTAAGTAGTTAACACTGTCCGAGTAGAAAACCGACACGGAGCCAACTGAGAGCGGAGTGAGGCTGGCAGCGAATCATCACAGTCCTGACGGATCACGCAGCTCGTGCTCCTGCAAAGCAATGACGTCAACTGCAGGGAAGAGGCAGATGATGCTGAACATACACAGGATGAGAGAGAAACCTACACACTGCTGGAAAATGAGTTTAAACAATCTGCATTAAACGCAATGAATCTACTGAAAAAAACCCACACAGCTATGTACTGAAATACTTCAGATCATCTAAATGAAGGTCAATTCCTGTCTTACAGCATTATTTTTTATACAAAAATCAAATCTTCATTTATACTGCAAGTATTCTGGACACCTGTTATTATATTAAATTTTTCTCAAACAAAACAAAAAGAAAAGCAACGAAACATCGAAGCACGACAGGTCTACGGAACTTGAGCTGTCACAGCACTCGCTCCACCTGGACACGCGGGTTCCACTGAGAAGCACGTTGACTGAGAGAAGAACCAGACGACTTTCAGAACCGGGCTTGGCAGATGAATGGACACAAACAGAACACAGTTTTCTTACAACAACTTAGTTGCCTATGGGAGCTTAAACAAGGAACATGTACCAGAAATCAAGCTGAGTTAGCTAACAGATTTTGTTCTGGTGAAGTCAAGGAAGTGAGACTTCATGGGACCAGTGGCGTTCTTAGAAATATATTACTCAAATATCTTCAGAATAGACTACAAATCTAAACACAAAAAAAATCACAAGTACTTCCTGTAAAGAGCTTACTGGAAATGTAAAGGAAAAAACAAGAAAGTATCAACATTCAAATCACTGATTGAAATGCTAATATTGCTAACTGATGATGTATGATATTGCACCTTTTTTTTGGAAACAGCAAGTTGGAGATTTTTAAAAAAGTTTTCACAACAGAATCAAAAAATTAGGTTCATGGAGTGAGAAATCTGTTACACTTTTTGTCTTAAGTGACCCACTTGGGACCACCAACAAAGAGAAGGTGACGACAGCTGCCTGAAGCAAAGGAAAAAGGCTTTTCTCATTCCATTCACTGGGAGGAAAGGGGATGGAGTATTCAATGCTTTTAATTGATGCACCCTTAGCAATCAGTGTGCAACAGCAAACACAAGGGAAAAAACCAGTGTACAGTACTAGTGCTGTTTAAATAACACACCAGATTATACATTGCAGCATAATTAAAACTACACACACATTCTTGGTACATGCTGGTATATAGGATCTCATACACACGTAGCTACCATGCCCTCACACAAGTAGTTACTCTCTCTCTCACACACAGAGATACATTTATCATCAACAACCATACACTGCATTCATTTCCACTCACAGTTTCTGAAGGCTCTATATAAGGTAGATTGCTATATCATCTGGAGCTACCACTTTTTATAAAAGCACATGCTAAAAGATCACGTCCACTGTAATCTTGCAGCAACACTCGGAATGATCACACAAAAACCAGGGAATGTTAGTGCACACACAAAATTAAGCTAAAGAAAAAGTCTTTGGAGTTCCAATCACACGGTTAGTATAACAATCCCATAATTATGAAGACTAATTGTAAGCTTTTATAGTTGATTAAGTCACACAGTGCAAAGAAAGGTCCATTGACCCTTTTGGTAAAGGGAGGGCTGGAAGCCACACAGATTAAAGTTCAATGGATAGTCCGTATATACATGTGATGAGGAACACCCAAACTACATTTGTGCTCTTAGGTTGGTCATTCTGAATCCCGATGCACTTCTGAAGCATCAGCTCGGCAAATTGGGCAAGTACGATTTGCCTAAAACACAAAAGAGAAAACTTGTCTGAGTTGTGACTCGCACAATAAAACAGTGAAAGCAACGGAACTTTGTACTTTCCATACAGTTTTTACATTCTGTTTTTTTAAGAGGGTACAAAGTAATCATTTAATGTCTTTAAAAAATACTTCATTAAACACCCCACAAACTCAATTGCCTATGACTGATTTTTTGGTTCTAGTTATTTATTCATAAACATAGGCTGTGTTGTAAATATAGCCATTTCCACAGCACTGAGTATTTTATTTTTCTAAAAAATATTTTATTTATTTTTAGCGAGAGGGGAAGGGAGGGAGAAAAAGAGGGAGAGGACCATCTATTGCTTGCCTCTTGCACGCCCACATCTGGGGACCCGGGTCACAACCCAGGCATATGCCCTGAGACTAGGAATCAAATCTGTGACTTTTTGCTTTGCAGGATCAACGCCCAACTCACTGAGACACACCAGTCAGGGCTACTTTTAAATTTTTCAGAGATTTTTTTAAAGGGTCAGTTTTACCATACCGACATTGCCCATCATCAGTTGAGACAAATTTAATAACTGGCTTAAAAAACTCCATCTCAACAAACGGCACTACCACTTGCTGAGTTGCTAAAGCCAGCATTATAGGTATCGCCTGCTCTCTTACCTTCTACAACCCATTATTCATCAAATATTCTCACTTCTTTATTACAGTAACTTTCAAACCAATCCTTTCCATTTAATCGCTACTATCTGTTCTCCGTCTGGCTCAGAACATCCTTATTCTATCTCCCTGTCTCTCAGAAGGTATTTCTTGTAGTCTATCCTCTAACCAGGTGTGTCCAACCTGCAGCCCAAGATGGCTGTGAATGCGTCCCAACACAAAATCGTAAATTTACTTAAAATGTTATGAGATTTTTTTGTGATTATGTGTCGCAATGTATTTAATGTGTGGCCCAAGACAACTCTTCTTCTTCCAGTGTGGCTTAGAGATGCCAAAAGGTTGGACACCCCTGTGTCTAAATAGTGACCAGTGATCTAAAACATGATCTCAATCATAACCTTCCATATCACTTTCAAGATCAAGTCCAAACCCCCTCACACTGCACAGTGACTTCACAATGAGCCAGTCACTGTTGACATGTCTGTACATCTGTCTCTTCTCTCTGTCTCTTTCATACGCTAGCTATCAGCCACATGGAACCTGCGGTGTTCTAACCATTCTCTGTTCTCAATGTCAGGGCTGAGCATATTCAATGCTTTCTTTTCCTAAGGAGTCCAGACTCTTCGCCTTCAGGCTATTCAGTTCAGGCTAAACTAGATACCCCTTAAATTTGTGCTCATCTGTCTTCCTCACCAAACTGTAAAGTTATCTGACACAGTACTACCATCTCCTAATCAGAATACTTAAAAAAATCCCACAACATAAAGTTGACTTTTTATTGCATTACATTTTTATTCTATTATAAAAAATGGAAAATTAGAAGCCCCTGGAATAATTTTGGTAGGTGTAACAACTATCAGAATGTGTGTATTTCCCCCCCCCCCCTTAACTATAAAGGAGAAAAGGGTCAGAATGAAATGAAAGCACTAAAGGTTTATTTCCCATGTAAATCTCTGATAGAGGGGCTCCAGTGAAGTCCCCTCCTGAACTTTTAGAGGAAAGTGGCCCTGCATAAACCACGACGAAATTAGGACGTGCTGATTATCATGGAACACCAGTTTTCGGGTTTTACAAAATCACTCCCAGGGTGAGGATTGTAGTTCATTTTTGCTGCCCCTTCCTCTTCATTTTCAGAAATCATACTGAAACTGCGGTTCGATTTTTCCTCCTCACCCGCCCCCTCCACCAACCACGGACGTACTCTACGTAAACTATGCTCAATAGACAGGAAAATCCAACGTTACTCTCCTCCCAGATGCCACAACTTTACCTTCAGCCATTTGTCGACACACTTGGCATGGAACTCGTGGTTACAGGGTAAAACTCTAAGTAGCTGCCTTGACTCAAAATCACACATGCATACTACACACCTAGAGAAAGCAAAAAGATCATTTCACCAAAAACCAAGTGGTTTCTACTCTGTTGTGACTACTGAAGCCCACAAAACCACTTACCACCTCACTTATCCAAATGTCACTTAAACTTTAAGCAAAATAATAAAAAAACCATGATGTCAAGACATTTAGTAACAGTGTTTTTCTTACTGAGATCATCAGGGAACGCTCACTCTCTGGTTGAGCATCCAGCGTTGACTACTGAAGGTGCTCTAGTTGTCTGACAAACAGCGCTAGAACGACCGGACAGCCACGTGGAAAACAGAGAGTGAGCTGGACCCCACGCCTCACAACATACAAACATGAACTGAAAAATGGAGAAGCCCAAATGTAAAAGCTAAAAATATTAAATTCTTAGAAGTGGAGTAAATATGTGACCTCAAAAGAGGCAATGGTTTCTTTGAGATAATAAAAGCGTAAGAAACAACAAAAACAGAGAGATAAATGGCACTTCATCAAAATAAAAAACTGTACTTCAAAAGACACCATCAAGAAAGTGAAAAGATAACTTGCTGAATGGGAGTTATTTTTGAAAATCAGTAAGTGGCTTGTATATAGAACATATAAATGACTTCTAAAACTCAAAATTTGGAGGAAAAAAAACAATTTAAAAATGGACAAAGGGTGTGAACATTTTTCCAGAGAAAATATATAAACAGCCAATAAAGTACAGTAAAAGAACTCAAAATCATTAGCCATCTGGAAAATGGAAATCAAAACCTCAATGAGATACCACCTCAACCCACTAGGATGGCTAGAATCAGAAGACAGGCAAGTAATAAGCATTGATGAGGATGTGGCTAAATTAAAACTTACACTTTTGGTGGGGATGTAAAATGGTGTAGCCCCTTTAGAAAAACTAGAATTCTCAAAAACCTCATTACTGTATGGTCCAGTACACCTAGATACCCTAGAGAAATCAGAAGATATCCACAGAAAAACTCTACACAGCTATGCCCCACTTTTCAAAGTCGGTGTTACACCACTTTGCTTTATTTAATTAAGACCTACTATTAGTACCTGTTTTTGGTAATCAAAATAAATCTGAGGAGCCCATTTTTGCTTTTACAAAAAAAAAAAGTGAAATGCAAAATTAGCATTCAGTATTCATTTTACAGCAAACACCCCAAGAAGCAAGAGTGGCCTCACCATCTCCTTTCCTAGCATCTCAGCCATCAGGCCGTAGCTTTGAAATGTGTCTGTGAGAGTCTGTGCTTTATTTTCTGTACATCTGTTAGCAGGATGTATTCTAAGGTATCTGAAAAGCCTACGACAGCTTTTAGGATGCTTAATATAAAACTAGATGTAACTGAGCATTTAGACCAGGGTGAACAAAATAAGGACACTGTGTGTGTGTTGAATGTGCCTTCATCCACCATTCATACTATTTACACGTAGAGAAAGAATCTTGAAAGCTGCTGAAGTTACTCTTGGTTCTGGAGAGCGACGCAATGGCAAGAGAAGAGGTTATGTACTGAGACCAAACCAACAGTGAAAGGCTGACAGGTACGTCATCCAGGAACTGAACATGAAGCCCTTGCCTGAGATTTTCTGTGAGGGACAGTTCTGCAATGACTGTAGAACAGTACGACTTTCACTCTGAAAGAGCACCTAAGGTTTTGGGCTGGTTGCAGGATGTTTTGAGTGCCTACTAAGAAGTGTATGACAGAAAAATCTGTGAGGCTAAGCAGCCGAACATACTGCATTTCAAGCCTTCCACATATCAGTCAGCCACAGCAGAGGACAAACCTTGACCTCAACATTGAGGCAGGTGACACAGAGGGTGTAGCTGGTGACCTGCTTCCTCTGATGAAGTCAGACAGCAACATGTTAACAGATGACCCTCCTTCTCTCTCCTACACTCCAGTCTCCTGCACTTCCCACCCCACCCCTCAGCCCCACACACCTCAGCCCCACCTCTCAGCCAGTTCTGGTGCACTCCCAGGCTTCCCAACGCTGCTGAGTTAACCTACACTGTACCTTCATCATTTCCACTTCTACTGTATGCCGGTGTTATTTTAGGTTTTATGTTTTTGGATATGATTTGGTAGGTTGTTTTTGGAGCTGCAGTCAAAAAAATTTTCCATATAAATTAATGGCAACTGCTTCTTCACTTTATGCCATTTGGGCTTATGAAAGGTTTCATAGGAACATACTAATTTCAGAGCAAAGGAAGTCTGCATGTGAATGTTCACAGCAGTGTCATTAATACTAGCCAAAATGTGGAAACCCAAATGTCCATCAACTGGGGAAAAGATAAACAATATCTAGTGTATCCACACAACTGAATATTATTTGGTGACTGAAAGGAGTGAAGTACCAATACAAGATGAACCTTGAACGCAAGCTAAGTGAAAGAAGCCAAATCAGAAGAGCATACATTGTATGACCCTATTAATGTGAAATGTCCCAAACGGGCAAACCTATAGAGATCAAGAAAATTAGTGGGGGTTTGTGCCAGGGTGAAGAGGGCTGGAGAGAAATGGGGACTGGCTGCTAACAGGCATGGAGACTCTTTTTGGGGTGATGAAAATGGTCTATTTTTGCTTGTGAAGAATGTTGCAAAACTCTGAAGATACTAAGAACCACTATAAATGTGAATTATATCTCAGAGCTGCTATAAAGGGGTGCTATAAGAAGTAGAATCTTTAGGTAAAAACCTCAAATTTTACATGTACGAGATTTTAATCATATATAAAATATTGTAGTTTGAATTAGAAACCATAAAATTTCTAGGTAACCTAAAAATGCAGAACAGCACTGTCCAGCAGAACTTTCTGAAGTGATAGGAATGTTCTATGTCTTCCAATATAGCATCTCTAGCTAGTGCTACTAAGAAATTTAACTTTATTTAATTTGAACAGCCCCACGTAACTAGCTGTCACCTCACTAGACAACACAGGCCTGGAGCATATCAGATAAAGGTCACCTATCTTTATCAAGTTGTCTTTGACTCTCGAGCTTGCATCTCATAAAGGCAGAGAAGGAAGTTTAGCACAGAGAGATGTCAGAAAGAGGCACTCACAGAGTCTGCTCTGACTGGTGGTTGTTAGGGTTGAACCGGTAAGACGGAAGCTGTTCGATATCTGCTTTAGTCAGCCCTCGTGGCTTAGCCTCTCCCAGTCGCTCTGCCAGGTTTAAAAGCGCCTGTTGATGAAAAAAGAGACATATTTTAGTCTACATTTTTCTATTACAATAATTTTATTAAAAACTACTTTTATTGTGGGAAATTTTAAATATATACAAAAGAAGTGATGCAGCACAATGAACTTCCATATATCCATTACCCAGGTGCAACAATTCATGGCTACTTTTATTTCACTTATCACTGTCTACTTCTAAACACCAGACTACTTTCAAACAAAACCAAAATATGGCATTTCACTGGTAAATAGTTCTGTATATTTAAAACAGCCTGTCAACTTCAGCGTTTTTGACATTCTGGGTTAGATAAAATTTTACTATGGGGGTGGCGTTCTGTGCACTGTAGGATGTTTAGCAGCCTCTCTGGCCCCTACCTGCTTAATATATGCCAGTAACCACCTGCACCACCGATTGTAACCAACAAAAATGTCTTCAGATGTTGCTAAATATCCTCTTGAGGATAAAACTGCCCCCAGGTTGAGAACTACCACTCCAAAAAAATGAAAGACTTTTTAAAAATCAGAAAACCACAATATCATCACACCTAAAAAAGATTCCTTAATATCAAATGTCTGACTGTTTCAGTTACTTTCAAAACACTTTAAAAAAGTTTATTCAAATCAGGATCCATCTATTGCCATTGCTTGATATGTCTCAAGTATCCTTTGCTGACTGAACCTCCCCCCATGCTGACCTGTTTCCTTGTCCCCTGTATTTCCTATAAAATCATAGCTAATCATATCCAGTCACTACTGAAATACTGCCTAGATCCATTCATTCATTGAAAATGGAAAATTAATAATATTCTATCATTCTTTCATTTATTAGACAAAATATTTCTATACTGAGCAATGCCCCACACCGAATTGTATTCAGTGGTATAATTTACATACAAAGTGCAGGATGAATAAGGCCACTGAGGTTTTTTATTTTCTGAAGTATCACTATGAACTCATGATTTTAGCATAGTTGGTGTCTGAATACACTGCAGCTATTGCGCTTAACTGATTTTAGACAAGTACCTCCTTTCTCCCAGTTTTCAATGGCTCTAATTATTCATTCGCTTTGTTCTAAAATCGGGCAGCCCTTTGTGAGCTCCTTTCCCCCTTTACAGGCTGCCACAGGGCTAAGTGAATGGTTGGAAAAGAAATGATGAGACAATGAGAGGAACAATTAATTTCTTGGAACAAATTTCAGTAACTAACGCTGTGATAGCTACGTTTTAGCGTGATGACGCCACAATGCTGCTTTTGGTACAGCCTCACTTGGAGAACTGGGTCACCTAAAATAAATTGCTCCTCCTCTGTGAGCATGCATGCCCCTAAGTCCTTCTAAATGCTAGGATAGTACATTGTTAAATTTAATTGGTGCTGATTACAATTTGCATATAAAATTTATACAAAATTTATGACAGCTGATCTCTATCTATTACACATCTATTATATGTACTATAGGACACTTAGGTCAACTAACACAAGTATGGCAATTATATTCAATAAAATATGTTCATTAAGCCCTTATTGAATGGAAAATGTTACGATAATCAAGCCCTCAACAAATTATACGATCCAGCAGGCAAGACAACATGATTATTATGTATGGTTTTGTAAGAACAAAAAGGAGGGAAAGACTCATTGAGATGTGATAATGAACTAGAAATGCCTTTCACAGAGGTAGTCTGATGACTTCGTTTGAAAATGTGGAAGAAGGGGGAAAGTAATTAGGCAGAAGGAGCAAAGGGAGCAGATGCACTTAGGCAAGCATGTGTAGGGTAGACTCAAAAACGGCGAGTACTCTGGACTAGGGCGTGTTTCAGATGTGCAGCGATCAAGCCAGAAAAATAAGTAAGACTTTCTTGATTGGATTATGGTGTGACTTCGCAGAAGATTAAACCTATTCAACCCAAAATAGAGTTTAGAAAGAGATCCCAATGCCAAATACAAAATGTTCTTCTTACACTGGGATACTATGACTGTTTTTCCCCACTGGTATGTATATAATCTGTTTAATGAAGAGCTGTCCTTTCAGCAACATAATTTAAGACTTAATTTTGGTACAGAATCCCTAAAGGATAGACAACCAATTCCTTTTCTTACTGCTCTGCACAGAAGTAACATAAACAGTGTCCTACAAACAACACCAGGAATCATCACAGCCCCTCTCTCAAGAAATATGGAAATGGAAATGAAAGGACACTGCAATGTGACTGTATTTGTACAAAAAAGGTGGCATAACAGCATTCCGAAAACTAGAGAATATAGCAGTTGGCCTGATCTCTTCCACATGCACTAAAAACAAACCAAAGGTGCTTTGAGAGAGAGAGAGAGAGAAAGAGAGAGAGAGAGAGAGTGTGTGTGTGTGTGTGTGTGAGAGAGAGAGAGAGAGAGAGAGAGAGAGAGAGAGAGAGAGAGTGAGTGTCTCTCTTTCTCCCCTCCCATCCCCGGTTTGATTCACCCCAGAAACAATGTTCCAGCACAGATGTCCTGACTAACGACGGTTTAGCTTACGACTTTTTCACTGTATGGTGATGTGAAAGCAACGCGTGTCCAGTACAAACATCCAGTTAGGCTAAGCTATGATGTTCAGTAATTTAAATGCATGTCAACTGACAATATTTTCAACCTAACGCTGGATTTATGGGGGGTACGCAACCCCACCACAACCAAGGAGCATCTGTGCTCGTACTGTACAAACAGAGACCACGGGGGGCTGGGATGAAGGACAGCTGACAGCATCAAAACCAAGTCACACAGTCACTCACATTCAACACTCCCAAGGTGCCTTCCAACCTGAAACTGCACCTCCCATTCCTAACCTCACATAATAGAACATCAACATCATCTAAGCTAGATGATGCCAACCACTTGCCTCACTGTTGCCTTCTGCCTCTTTGTGGGCTATGGCAGTTTTTGTAGAGAACCTTCTTTTGTAACCCTCCCACCCACACCCTTGACACCACCACAAACCATTCATTCAGTAATCAAATCCCGTTGATTCAAATGTTAAAAACGCCTTTGAATGTACTCTTTCTTCTGCAGTTCCCAGAGTTCAAACTTGCATGATTTTATAACTTACTGCCTGACCTATACAGGATCTCCCCACCACCAACTTCTTAACCTCCCCCATATATTTCCATGACACTATTAGCAGAATTTTGACTCGTAAAGGTAGAGATCTGCTGCCATTAGCATCAAAAACTTCTTCCTCTCACAGTTCAGAATTATGTCCATTCCCCAGCATGACACTCAAGAATCACTGCTTGGGCTTTCTAGTCACATCTCAATTTGTCCCTGTCACCTTACCCACAGCCTGCATGCGGTTCCTCATGAATATCCACCACTTTCCTGCCTTAACCTTATGCATGAGAAAGTTTTTCCCAACCTTCAAGAACCAGCTCAAACACTTCTGGCTTCCACAAAACCTTCAAGAACATCTATTCATAATTCACTGTTTTCTCATTTACACTCTCTCACAGCAGTTGTATGTAATTCCGATAGAGCACCAGACGTCGGTCTTGTTATCGGAGCGGAGTGGTACATGACAAAATATCCTTAAGAATGCCATGTGTCTTGAAATGTACAAAGGATTTACCTAATGATGTTCAATTAAATGAACGAATTGAGAACAATTCTATTTATGCACACAATACTCCCCAAATTAATGCATAGTTCACCTACTAACCTCATAGTTTTCTACTTCTCCATCTTCCACATCCAATTCAAAGCTGAAGGTTGGGCCTACAGCAGGTGGCACTGGAAGCATCGATCTGCAGTGAAAATAACCAACACCAGCACTGACACATTGTTACAGTCCTTCAGTGAACAGGGCAAAGGTCAGTGCTACAGGGGCAAAGAATGGTTAGGGTTCATCAGTGTAAAAAAACTGCCTTCACTAACAACAAACAAAAACTGACAAAAATATCATTAACAATAGCATAAAATCACATAAAATATTAGGAATGAATTATGACAAATGTATATAACAAAACATATATATATACACACAAGACCTACCTACATGGTAAAAATACTGCTAGGATAAACTTAAAAATAATAGAGAAATATACTGTGTAAGTCGACCAGAATAGTCAATATTAAGACATCAATTTTCTTCCAAACTTGATCTACAAATTTCAAGCAATCCCTACCCCAAACCTCAGCAAGCCTTTATTTAAAGTAGAAACTGAGCCCTGACCGGAGTAGCTAAGTTGGCTGGGTGTCATCCTGCAAAGCGAAAGGTTACTGGTTTGATTCCTGGTTGGGGCACAGGCCTGGGTTGTGGGTTTTATCCCAGATGGGGCATGTAAAGGAGGCAACTGATTGATGTTTCTCTCCCTCCCTTCCCCTCTCATTAAAAATAAATACAATCTTTAAAGTAGAAACTGACTTGCTGATTTTAAAATTTATATGGCTTACACAAAAGACATTAAAATCATTTTAGGAACTAAGATGGGAGACTTATCCTATCTGATTATAAGGCTTACAATTGTGCCAAAATGATCAAAATAGATATATGTGTGTGTATTTTAAATTTTTTCTTAATTACTGACTTTTTAGAGAGAGGGAGGGAGGGAGGGGAGGGGGAGAGGAAAAGAGAGAGAGAAACATCAATTTGTTATTCCACTTATTTATTCATTCATTGGTGGCTTCTTGTATGTGCCCTGTCCTGTATGAGACAGAACCCACAACCTTGGTGTATGGGGACAACGCTCTAACCAACTGAGCTACCTTGCCAGCACTAGGCACATGACCTTATAAAGGCAACATTTCCTGGCTTTCCTAGCAGTTAGAGGCTTGAGACTGGAGTAATCAACACTTAGGAAGTATCCCTGTGAGGAGCAAGTAGGCAGGGAGAGCCACTTTCATTTTTATTGGCTGGAATGCAGACATGATAGCTAGAACCTGAGGAGCCATTTCAGGTCACGTAAAGCAGGGGTTCCCGACACCAAGGTGAGCAAGTGAGCAGAGGGCTAGGGAGCTAAGCTTCATTCACATTACCGACTGAGCTCTGCCTCCTGACTGCCCCACCCCACCCCGTCAGTGGGAAAATTGTCTTCCATGAAACCAGTTCTTGGTGCCAAAAAGGTTGGGGACTGCCGATGTTGAGGAAGACACAGGATGGCAGAACCATTCCTCAGACTTATGGGCTAAACAAACTATACTAGAATCGCCTACTTCTTGACTTCATTACATGAAAGAGAAATAAAAAACTATCATGTTTAACCCATGGGTGCTTCTGTTATAAACTTAATCCTAACAGAGGATTAAAATTTAAGGCATAGAAATAACTTCTCTTTATTCCCTTGAGAGCAGCAGCAGCATCAAAAGCTGGATAACAGAAGGTAGCAAGTGATGCCAGTTGTGAAAGTAGCAAAAATTTTAAACTTTTCTACCTTTAGATTTGGTAAACCTATTTTCTAGCTAACGAATTTCTTCTTCCCCCACTTTCCCTTGGTCCCTTCCCTTCTTTTACACTTAAATGGTCCCATACCCCAACCCTTAACATTAAATAAAAAACAAATAACTAACATACTCTAAATTATATACCACGTGAAAGGTACTCATAAAGGAAAGAGCATTTCAAGGATGTAAAAATTCAGAACTTACTAAAAGAAGAAAGAACTTACAGCACGTATGGGAGTAAGCTGGGGTGGTAAGGGGGAGGTGGTGCCGGCTGCTGGGACCGGTATCTACTACGTCCTGTGAGCCTCCGAGGCATAAATGGAGGGTAAGGCTGCAGGAGAAAACAATGTGAAATAATTTAAGAACATTCTAACCTTTATAAATATTTAACCTGTCTCTTAAAAAACAAAACAAAACTGGAAAGTTCTTTTCTGTTCAATATTGGGAGTGATATTTAATATTTCTTAAATATTCCCATAGATGTAATGACTAGTTTAAAACATAGATAGTATTTTTAAATACAATTTTCCAACCCAATGATTTCAACAATACACTTAAAATTCCAAATATGCAGAGTTCACTGAAACAAAACTCAAAAATAGTTATCAAAACAAATAAACAACAATGAATGAAAACTTACTACTCCAAAGGACACCTCTTGATGCAAAGGATCATGTGTTAAGAACTGCAAAGGAGCTGATGGAGGTAATGTTGGCGGATGGGCGGATGGAGGGTAAGTAAAACCTCCTACTGGAAGATGTTCTCCTAAGAGCTCCACTTCATTTTCTATCCTTTGCAGAGGCTGAGGAGAGGAAAAAGCAAACTAATGTACTTCCGGTGTTTAGACAGACTGTGCCAGAACAATAAATATACCCTCCCTCAAGTGTTTTTAAGGTCATGCCTTTCTTGATGTTCACATTAACCTGGATTCACACACATGGGCATACAGACACAGTAAAAATCTTCCTGCCTTTAAATGAATTTCAATAAGAAAGCCTGAAATACGTCATTAAACATTTCCACTAACTGTTAAAGGATACATTTCTTTTACTATGTGAACCTTCTCTTAAAGCGAGAGAAGGAAAGGCAATAAGTCAGGTAGTAAGCCAATTACATGACTCAAATTACCTACTCACAGGATTTTCAGACACTGACCCTTACGTTAAATTGAACATGGTGTATACAATCAGAACCAGGGCTTAATGTGATAAGATACAGTAGGCATTACACTGCAGTAGAAAGCTTATGGGCTTTGGCATAAGACTCCTGGTGCAGTCACTGATCACCCATGTGACTTTTTTTTTAAGTTACTTAATCTGAACCTCAACATTACCATCTATAAAACTGACATGTTCCTAGCCTATTTCAAAAGTGTGTTTTAAGCACTGAGACAATGTACAAAGGAGCACATAGTGCTATGTCAAACACATACCATGTGGGATGTTAAAAAAGTAGCTGATTGAGATATAATTCACGTGCTATAAAATCCACCCTAAGGGGTCCAATTCATTTTTGTTTATTCACCACAATCTAATTCCACATTTCTCTCCACTCTTCCCACCCCAAACCCCATGCCCATTAGTAGTCACGTCCACTACCCATTTCTCCCAGTCCTCCCTAACCTGGGACAACCACTCATCTGCCTTCCGTTTCTACACATTTGCCTATTCTGGACATTTCATACATACAGAATCACGTAATACTGTGGCTCTTGTATCTGGCTTCTTTCATTCAGCATAATGTTTTCAAGTTCATCCATCTTGTAGTTTATCAATACTTTATTTCTTTTTATGGTTGAATAAAAAAGCCCACTGTATAGATATACCATGCTTTCTTTAACCTTTCATCAGTAGACAGACATATGAATAGTTACATCTGTGTACACATTTTTTGTGTTGATTGTTTTCAACATATTCTTAAATGTTAACCTGACTCCCTCCCACTATTAGAGAGCAGTAACACATTATTCAAATATAATTACTAACACTTTTAACTTGAAAGCTTATGTATGCTTGAGAGAAATCCCAAGTGCTGACACTATGCAACACAAGTGAACCCAGGTTCTGATTTGGCTATGTGACTGGACCTTTTAAATAATTCCAAATGATGGTCAAATTGTTTTAACTTTGAATTCCCAGATACTGGAAACTAAGGAACATCCTGACATAAATCTTGACCCAATTCTAATAAAAGATTTTCTTGTATAAGTAGTCTTAGCTTTTTGGATTAGCTAAACTTCTGTCAAAATCGGTTTCTATACAGTTTCAGGAAAGCAGCCAGATAGATTCACCCCTGCCTGTGACCCAGCAGGGTGCGTAAACCCTTAGTAAAGGATGGTTAGTCTCTGCTAGAATAGGCTGTCAAGTTCCTCTTATCACTCTGAAATTTTCCACTCTAACCATTTCTGTATGTTCTTTCTCCTATTCTCTCTTAACGCCTGATGGTTCAGATGTTCAACTTGGCCTGTCCAAAAGAAACAACTGTGCCTTCTTCCTGTGCCCATCCTTCCACTTATCCAGTACTTACCTTCTCTAGCCCCTAAAATAACATGCCTCTCAGCTGTATTCCAGTCTCAGGACAGAACTAACTATGTTAATAGACTATCTCATCTACCTTTCTTGAGGAGAAAGTGAAAAAACAAAACAAAACACTACACTGAGGCTCAGAGGATTCAGAGGGTTACTTTACTTACCTAAATAAGCATAAATATTATTCTAACAAATACAAACAATATTTTCATTTGTACATTTTACATTATTTTCATTTTCCATTTCAGAAATACATATATGGAAAAAATAGAAAAACTAACTTTTTCTTCACATTTACTTCCCAAAGGATTACAGATATGAAGAACAAATTTAAATCAGACAAGTGACATAAAATAACTAGAAAAGTTGCAGAAACTAAAATAATTCTAGATACATTTATCTATATTAATTTGTATGTTTGTGGACTCCTTTTAAGAACCAGAAGAATGCCTAAGTTACAATTTTCAAATGGTAACAACTTACATCTACTAAATTAATCTGTCTTTTAGGTCTAAACATTCTGTGAAAATTAAAGACATTAGAGTAAAAATACCTACCGATCGTGACTGCTGTGTCTGAAAAGGGACAAATTGGCCTGGTGGTGGCAAATGAGGAGGATGATGGGGAGAAAGGTGAGAAGGATGTAAAAGAAATGGATCACTGGAAATAAGGGGTGGGAACGCAGCATATGGTACTGGTAAGTGCTGAACTGAACATGCTTGTAGCATCTGTAAGACAAATTGTTATTTCTGTTAAAGGTACCAGAATATACAATTAATTAAAAAAAACTATACAGTGAGATAGAAATGTCATTGCCATATTCCCCCCAAATCAAAGTGTTTTAATAACCTGTATTAACAACAAAATACTAGTGTATGTTTACATCTATTAGTAAAACACTAGAGACTAGTAATTATTCTGTATTTTACATAGCTCTTACAAATTAGTCAAAACACCTACCTTCTACTTTAGCTTATTAACACCTAGGAAACAGGGAGGAAAGGAGAGGGATCTCCCTCTGCTTGGTTTATGATGTAGCAGATACACTGCTTTCCAAGAAGCTCTCTTTTTCAATCTTGTAGAAACTTTTCATTTCTAGATTTTTACATTTATAGGAAGCCAATTCTCGATATTTGAAGTCAGCAGACTTAGCACACTGGCTCCATAGTCTGACGCTGAGAATCCAAGCTCGGGCAAACTACCCTGACAGACTGGGTTGAGGTCTGGATGCGTGTGTCTGTTTTAATTTCACATTCAAACAAAGGTGTTAGGGTTATATTAACAGGCTTAGTGAAGTGCTTTACTTTGAAAACATTATCGACCTTAGACAAGTTATTTCAATTTCTTGGATTTCAGCAACATCATGTGTGACATAAGGAGGCTGGACTGGAGGTCAGTAGATTAAAAGATAAAACTTAAGTTTAAGGGACAGAAGGAAGTAGGTGTGAATCCATGTTCTTTCATACTATCTTTATGACATTAAGCAAGCAATTTGCATTTCATCATTTAGAAAATGGGGATACCATTTTCACCACAGGCTTCTTATTAGGAGGAATACACAGACGAAGCACTCAAAGTGCCTGTTAAACCCAGTAAGTGCTGGAGTATTACTGCTGATCACTAACTAGACTTCATTACTAACTAGTCCAATATCCTATGTTGAATAAGGCCAACCTATATTAAGATTAATTATAAACAGTGCTCATATATGAGGGAACATGCTCTGACCTTCAGGATATTCAAATATGTATAGTTTAATTAATGTAAAAATATACCAAAGTATAAAGCTAACTTCCTTAAATTATTACTATGAGAAAGCTACTGAGAGAGCCATTGCAACATTAATAGCCTTCTTTAGCTGGAAAAGAAAAGCTACACAAGGCAATCTCTTAAATTTTTATAACACTCTTAGCCATTCTAAAGAGAGAGCGCAGAAACTTACTGGAGGAGGCACACTACAGACAGGGAGGTGCTGTCCACTGAAAACCACAGAGCATCCTGGGACCTGCTGTGTACTGCATGCAGGGATGTGCTGGCCTGTGCAGAGTGGAATCCCATGTGGTGCCACTGTTGTTACTGTGTAAGAAACAGGGACAGTGCCCTGATGGAGCTATTAGGAAAGAAAAACACAATGTTAGAATTTTAGCTGTTTGGATAAAATATCAGTAATTAAAAATCAAAATCTGATCATTTATTAATTTTCCTCTGGTACACAGGTTTTCACAATGTACTTCACCAACAGTTTCAACTAAACACTGTCATTGGATAGAAAACCGGTCTGTCTCAAGAATAGTATATGATGCCCACAGAACTGGGACTAAACTTCACCCAAAAAGATTTCCTGAAAAGTCTGGGAAAAAAATGAATTGCTGAATTAACTTTTCTAGCCTGATGAAAATTTTTCTAGAGAAAAACTGGAAAAATGACAGCTCACATCTTTTAGTATCTGGCCACATCCTAAAGGAAAAAAAATTGTTTAATTGCAATTACTGAAACAACAAATAGTATTTTAAAAAGTTAAATAGAAAAACACAGGACAGACTTCCAGTCAAGATGGAAGCGTAGGTAAACGCAGCTCACCTCCTTGCACAACCACATCAAAATGACAACTACAGAACAATGATCACTCAGCAACACCAGAAATCGAGATGAAGTCTGAAAACTATGGAATTAAAGAAACCACAGCCATACAGACAGGTAGGAGGGGCAGAGATGTGGAACAGACTGGCCCCACATCCATGTGTGTCAGATAAAAATTAGGGAGAAATATCTTGGTAGCAGAGTCCCAGCCCCTGGCCCAGGCTTCCAGTGCCTGGAGGATAAGTCCCCTTAACTTCTGGCTATAAAAGTCAGTGGAAAAAACTGCTGGAGTCCCGAGCAGTTCCCCTTAAAGAACCCACACATGGACTTATTCAGACTTACTCTGTCTGAGCTCCAGACACCAGAGTAGCAGCTTGAAAGGCACCAGTGGCATACAGGGAGGAACTGAAGTGTCTGGCATCAAGGTGAAAGCTGGGGGCAGCTTTCTTCCAGACAGAAAGGCAAGCAGAGGCCCATTTCTGAACCCTCCTGCCACAGATCCAGCAGGCGGGTACCATATCTGAGACTCCATCAACCTGGCTAACACTGTTTTCCCCTGCCCTGGAGATCCCTTGAGCCTCTGTCCCAACCAACTTATGGACCCACCCAAACTGTTAACAGTGGCTTTTCCACATGAATGGCTGGTTTTGGCTCACCTTCACAACTTCCTAAATCTTCTCAAACAAGCAAAGGCAAGCAGGCCTCAGTTAGTCCCTAGCCCCCATACCTCTTGATAAGTGACCGCATGCCCAGCACTAGCAGCCTAGATTCACAGCTTGGCTTTGCCTGGGAACCTCCAAGCCCAGCACAAGTAGCAGCCATTTCAGATTGCTTTTAGAGCTCATTCAGGGTAGACCCAGGCAGAACACAGGTAGGGGCTGACCTTGGCCTGTACCACCAGGGAAAACCCAGGGCCAGAACACCCAGTGGACAGCTACAGACCACGGTGGAGCACCCCCTGCACAGCTGATCCTCCATGGAGGGCAGAGTTTGGTGGTCAGTGGTCACAGCCAATCTTTGCAGCTGACTGGCCTAAGTAAATCCCTCCCATTGATCTGCTAACAGCAATCAAGGCTCAATTACACGAGGAGGGTGTACTCAGCCCACATGAAGGGCACACGCTGAGTACCCAGCTTGGGTGATAGGGAAGGCTGTGCCACTGGACCCTACAGGATACCTACTACATTAGGCCACACTACCAAGATAGGGAGTTATAGCAGGTCTACCTAACACATAGAAACAAACACAGGGAGGCTGCCAAGACAAGGAGACAAAGAAAACATGGCCCAAATGAAAGAACAGATCAAAACACTTGTTATAAGAATGCGCAAAGATCTTAGGGAGGACCTCAAAAGCATAAAGAAAGATCCAGTTAGAAAACGAAGGATATATTAATTGAAATAAAGAACAATTTTCAGGGAAACAACAGTAGAGTGGATGAAGCCAAGAATGAAATCAATGATTTGAAACATAGGAAGCAAAAAACCATCAGAACAAGAAGAAAAAAAAATCCAAAAAAAATGAGGACAGTGTAAGGAGTCTCTGGGACAACTTTAAGGGTTCCAACATTCACATAATAGGAGTGCCAGAAGAAGAGAAAAAGAAATTGGAATTCTATTTTGAAAAAATAATGAAAGAAAACACCCCTCATTTGGTGAAGGAAATAGACATACACAGAGAGGAAACACAGAGAGTACCTAACAAGATGAATGCAAAGAGGCCCACTCTAAAACACATCATAATCCAAATGTCAAAAGTTAGAGATAAAGAGAGAAACTTAAAAGCAGCATGAGAAAAGCAGTTAGTTACCTACAGGGGAACTCCCATAGGACTGTCAACTGACTTCTCAAAAGAAACTTTGCAGGCTAGAAGGGATTGGCAAGAAATATTCAAAGTCGTGAAAAGCAGAGACCTAGAGCCAAGATTGCTTGCTCTACCCAGCAGTTATTTAGAATTCAAGGGCAGATAAAGAGCTTTCCAGACAAACAAACAAACAAAAACTAAAGGAGTTCATCATCTCCAAACCCTAATTGTATGAAATGTTAAAGGGACTTATTTAAGAAAAAGATGATCAAAACTATGAACAATAAAATGGCAATAAATATATTATCTATCATCAATTAAATCTGGAAAACCCTGCAATTAAGAACAGAGACAAAATCATGGATACAGAGAGCGTTTTGATGTTTGCCAAATGGGAGGGGCACGTTGGGGAATGGGGAAAGAGGTGAGGGGATTAAGAAGTACAAATTGGTAGTTACGGAATAGCCATGGGGGATGTATGGTACAGTATAGGAAATGGAGTAGCCAAAGAATTTACATGCATGACCTGTGGACATGAACAATGGTGTAGGGAACATTCAACTGCCTGAGGGAGTAGGGTGCTGGGTGGAGCGGAGCAAAAGGAGAAAAATTGGGACAACTGTAATAGTATAATCAATAAAATACATAAAAAAAAATAAAAACAGAAGATAAAAAAGTTAAATAATTTCCTTCTCTTTTGTTAAGTCTTATTCTCATCCTACTTATCCTGAGATAAACATTAATAACGGATCTTTTCACATCTTTCTCCGTCAGTATGGAACAAGCATGATTACCCACAAATTGTTGTCGTATTTGTTTTTGTTTTCTTAGTAGAAATGAGATCATACAGCCCTTCAACTTATTTTTCAATTAATATTATAGGTATCTCTTCAAGTGAGTTAAAGGCAATCATTCTTTTTTTTTCTCCTGTCACACATCTGCCTTTATTGTAAGTAGCAGGCGGGACACTTCCAGCAATAGTAAAAAAAATCAATTTACAAAAGCAAGGATTCAGTGAAGGTGCCGACTGGAACCCTTGGGAGCTCATACACAGATGCCAACGCAGAGCAGCAGGAAGAGGACAGCGAAGCCCATGAAGTGCAAGGCCACCAACAAGATGAGGAGCTCTATGTACAGATGTCCTGAGTGTACCTGGTGAAGGGTGACCTCATACATGAAGAACCAGGCAAAGAACATGCCAATGGTCAACAGTGTAACACACTCAGATGATGGGAAGGCAGCTGGGTTCACTGGGCTGGTCTATCTGTGCATGGCCTCAAGCTCCACTCTGCCATCAGCAAGGCAATCATTCTTTTTGATACTGGCCAGATAGTTCAAGTGAATGCACTTAACACAGCCCTATCATCTGTATACTAACGGATGTTCAAGTTGTTTTCACTTTTGCCAAAAAAAATACAACTGTAAAAGTACTGTTGAATATACATTCTTATGTATTAACAGCTTAAATCTATTTCAGAGGTATCCCTGGGTAAAAGGATAAATGTATTTTAAACTTTTGCAAAAGGCTGGATGGAATAAATTACAATCCCAACAGTAACGACAGGTCTCACTTCACAGCATCTCCACCCACGGGAGATATGTTTGGGTTACAAGTAAGCGTATCTACCCGAAGAATGAAAGAAGCAGTGTCGACATGCCTGCTTTAAATTTGCATTTCTTTGATGAGAGGTTAAACATCTTACACTATTTATTAACCATTTCAATTTCTTTCTCTTTAAGTAATCTGTATCAACCTTTTTGGCACCAGGACCAGTTTCATTGAAGGAGGGGGGTGGGTGGAGTTGGTGGATGGGGGAGGCGGAGCTCAGGCGAGCTTTGCTCCTGGCTGGGTTCCTAACAGGCTGGTCCGTGGCCAGGGGCCTTGGAGACCCCTGATGCATATCCTTTGCTCATTGCCCATTTTCTATTATATTGTCTATACATTCATTTATAGTTTTGTTTAACTAGAAATAAGCACCTATTGCTTGTCATGTGTAAAAAAATATTTTCCCAATCTATGTTATGTTTAATCTTTTGATAAACACTTCAATGGAATTTTTTCTTTCATGATTTTTTTGTTTATTGTATGTAGTCAAAATGTAGCTTTTGTACTTTATGAAGTTATACAGGATGGGGCAAAAGTAGGCTTACAGCTGTGAGTACACAAGTTTTTTCTTGTTACTATTTATTAATTATATTATTTTCCATATAAACAACTATAAGCTTGCTTTTGCCCACCCTGTACATGTATGCTCCTAAACTTTCTAATACTTTTATTTTTTATATTTAATTTATTCTCCCAAATAAAATCTTTTTGTTTATAGCGTGAAGTAGGGCTCTAGTTTTTCCTTGCAATTATACTTGTTCCACTTATTAAACTATCCTTTTCCCTCTAAACAGAAATGTCGTCATTTTCCCATTCAATAATGTCCCACATACACCTGTCTCTATTTCATGCCAAATCTGTGCTGTTTCAATTACTGTACAGTATCTTACGAGAAAAGTTAATATCTAGTAAGACAAATTCTTGTTACCGTGCTTTCATTTTATTTGTTGACCATCTTCACACACTTATCCTTGTGTAAATAAACTCAAATAATTTTATTCAGTTTCAAAACCCACTAATATCCTGATCTATATTAATTTAATCACATTAAGGGTTATGCTATTTTACAAAGAACACAATTCTATACTAAGTCATTTTTCACTGGAACATTATGCCAACACATGTTCAATACTATCGTACTATTCAAGAAATTAATTTTCTCTATATTATTATTAAATTTGTCAGTTTGTGGCTTTTGTTATATTATCATTAGATTGTTTTTCTCTATTTCCATTTCATTTAAGACCTTTTATTAGGAATGATGGCTGCCCTGGCTGGGTTGCTCAGTTGGTTAGAGCGTCGTCCCAACATGCCAGGGTTGCAGGTTGATCCCAGTCAGGGCACATAAAAAGGATCAACCAATGAATGCATAAATAAGTGAAACAACAAACTGATGTTTTTCTCTCTCTCTCAAATCAGTAAATACATTTTTTCAGGATAAACTTTAACAATTAATTCTTTCAATAACTCTTAATAGAGTCTTTTACTACATCACTAGCTATGATTATTTAGAACATATGCACCTGTATTCAAAACGGAAACTAGCTGAGTTTTGTTGTACTATGAGATTTCATTATTAAGATTATGTAAGTTTCATAAAATATACTTAGAAGCTTTTAGTATGATTTGAAATGCTTTAAATTGGAATTATCGGTTCTCTGTAGAGATTAGACAATTTAGATGTAATTTCTAAAGATAGGTGTTTTATTATGCCTTAATTTCTGCTATGGCTATTGGCCTGTTCAGGTTCCATCTTGGGTTGCTCTGATATTCACATACACAATTTTTTATTTCTCAATATACGCGTATACACCCAACACACAACTTGTTTTAAGTGGGATCTCACCTCTTCTGAAATGTAGTCTTTTCCTTTTCTCTCTTTGATTCCATCCTTAACTACCTTCCCATTCCCTTCACTTTAGGATATGCACGCCCAAGTTTAGTATATATTTCTCCTTATTTTCCTCTGTGTTCATACAGTTTGACACAGTGTACTGGGTTGGCCAAAAAGCCCATTTTGCTTTACAAAATGAGACATAATTTTGCTTCTCTTGCTCAGTATCTTGCAGATATTGCTTACATTTCTGGAATAATTTTAATTCCTTGAATATTATATTCTATGGTATGAAGAAATTATTTATTCTACTTTTCTGCTAATGATTAGCGATCACTGTTTATTCCTACTTCCCATTTCTATGAATTTGTCTATTCTAGACATTTTATACAAATGGAATCTACAATCTGTGGCTTTTCAGGAGTGGTTTCTTTTCCTTACCATGTTTTCAACATTAAGCCATGGAGCAGCATGAAGCAGTACTTCATTAGCGTTTGAGTAAATACCCCATTGTGCAGACATAACACATTTATCTGCTCATCAGTTGACTGCGGACCAGTGTGTCTCTGCTTTCTGTGCACTGAATTTGCATTTAGGTACCATATCAGATTCTTTCAAACTGGAATCTGTGCTTTCCTCTACAATTACACAGTGAGGGTGAAAAAGAGAAAATTATTTTTCATTTTTTTTTTAATCCTCAGCCAAGAACATTTTTCATTGCTTTCAGGGAGAGAGGAAAGGGGAAAGGGAAACACTGATGAGAGAGAGAAATATCAATCAACTGCCTCCTGTATGTGCCTGGACTGGGGGTGGAACCTGCAACCCAGATGTGTGTCCAGGCTGGGAATGGAACCCACAACCTTTGGGTTTCAGGACAATACTCCGACCAACTGAGCCACATCGGCCAGGGCTGTTTCAATTTTTTTATCTCCATTACTACATTATATTGCATTTGGTAGAGCTTCTAAATAACATTAAATTAAAATGGACAGAGTAATAAACACCTCTGTAGCTGACTTGTCTTTCGCCA
>VMDR010013311.1:0-25162 GCA_007922815.1 Macrotus californicus | reverse complement strand
TAAGAAAAAGAAGAAGACCAAAACTATGAACAGTAAAATGACAACAAACTTACAACTATCAACAACTGAATCTAAAAAACAAAAACTAAGCAAACAACTAGAACATGCACAGAATCACAGAAATGGAGATCACATGGGGGGGTTATCAGCAGGGAAGAGGAGGTGAGGGGAATGGGGAAAAGGTACAGGGAAAAAGAAGCACAATTTAGTAGGCACAAAATAGGCAGGGGGAGATTAAGAATAGTATAGGAAATGGAGAAGCCAAAGAACTTATATGTACTATCCATGGACATAAACTAAGAGGATGGAATGCTGGAAGGAGGTAGAGTTCAGGGCAGAGGAGGATGAAGGGGAGAAGAAAATGGGATAATTATAAAAGCATAATCAATAAAATACACTTTAAAAATTGAAATGCAAAAAAAAGGAAAAGTGAAAAGATTAAGAAGTAAAAATTGGCATATATAAATAGTCACGGGGATGTAAAGTACAACATAGGAAATATAGATAATAGTATTGTGATAACTATGTATGGTGTCAAGTGGGTACAAACTTATCTGAGTGATTACTTTGTAAGTTGTATTAATGTGTAACCACTGTGGTGTACACCTGAAACTAACGTATTGTATGTCAACTCTAATTGAAAAAGAAAAAAAGTATGACACATGTAAGCTGATGACCAGCCCTGCTACATGGCAGTGGATTCACCTAAAGGATAATGTGAGCAGTGTACCTCTGGCCTACAGAACAAGCAACCACTGTAACCAGTTGGGTTTTTTTTTTTCAGTGGCCACCCAGAATCTTAAATGAGAACATAATATGGACCACCATTCTTAACTCCTTGAGGTAAACATTATCTCTGCAACTGGCTTTACTTATTGCTTCTATGCTGGTGGAGATGGCAGTTTGAGGAACTTTCTCTTGGCCTTTACTGCTTCAATGACCCTTACTCCATTTATCAGGGAACCAATGAGAGCATCCTGCAAGCTGCTAAGTATGTCCATTGATTTTTCCGTGAAGGACTAGGAAAAGACAACAGGCATATCTGTCAACCCTTTGCATAGATTATGAGAAAGATTTGTGCCAGCAATCTGTTTGTTACCTTATGCCCCCCACATTAATCGAGGATCATGATAGCATTTTGTTTTCCCTTGTAATCAATGTCAGCTCAGACCCTATATTTGATAACACTGGTAAGAGCTGAAAACTATCTGTCTCCAAGATCTGAGTATAATTTGAGGAAGGAGTGGGGGAATGGGTTTTATAAACACATTCTTTCAAAGTTTTCCCTTGAGGTGATCCTGCTTCCACTTCACTCAATGGGTCTGGGTCTGAGAACTAACTCAGGTCTGGCAATTAGGTGAGGGATCACGATTTCCCACTGTGGCTACTAACATCATCCCTGAGATCTTTTTGCATGCATGTCATTTTATACCTTCAGTGACTCCCTATCTATCTGTCTCCTAGGAATATCATGTTCTATTAGACATCATAGACCCCTGTGGATCAAAGATTACTGGTTGACATTCCAACCTTATTAATGTTATATTAATTATACAGATTTTGCCTTCAGTGGTTAAATGTCATCATATAGCCTCTGCCATTCTGGAATCTTGTCATCTCCAACGAGGCCTAGGAAGCCCGATTCTATAGCAGCATCAATCCAGGTCTGCAGAAGATAGACACTACTGAGCTGCTTAGAAGTGACAGTGCCCCTTTCACTAGCCCATTCCCTACAGATTTCAGTGAAAGGATGCCCTCAGGACCCTTCCAGGCAACATATCCAGCTGGTGGATGTTCTAGTCTTACACCCTAAATTCATTTTAACATGCCCGTGTCTCTCAGGGTTAGGCCTGATTTCCATCACAATCTGCCTTCCTTCAGCTGCAAGAGATGAGGGCCTCTTTAAATGGAGGCTTTCTGGGTTTTATAAGATATTCCAACTTGATAGCTGGCTGATCTGAGTCACCACACAGGAATTCTAGAGCAATTAAAATAGGGATCAATTTCACAATAATTATACTTATCATTGTTCCAGGACTTTCAAGAACTAGAGCACTTACCTAAGCCATTGCATCTCCTTCCACTTGAATCCACCACTGGTGAGAGACTTAGTTAATACAATGGTACAGGTATTATCATTACTCCGCTTCCATTCTTAGAATCCATGTCCTAGGATCACTTTTGGTACCAACTATCTTGGTTAGCTTTTGTCCTGGTGCAAACTCAGAGAAAAAGACTTGAGTTCAAGTAGTTCATTTAAGAGGTGCCTCCAGGAAATACAGATACTTGAGTGGAAAAATAAAAAAGGGAAGGGAAAGAGCCAATACCATGTGTGTTAATGAAAAGGCTACTACTGTGAGCATCTGGGTCTCATTCATGATGTGGATCTCTGAGAAACTGTAAAACTGCCTCAGAATTGTTCAATATTAAGAGGGAGGAACCTGGTTTATCCACAAACTCCTACCTCTCAGTGGTTGCAGGCTGCTACTAGGAGCAATGATTCCATAGCACTTTCTGACCTTTCATACACACTGAGCAATCTTCTGGAGTTATTTAAAAAAAAAAAAAAGCAACATTCCCCTCCCCCCAACAAAAGAAGCACTCAATGATAGAATCACACTTAGATGCCTGCATATACTGGAAAAATAAGAAACAGGAGACTAGGAATGGAGCATTGACCTGATTTGGAATATCACTATTATCATACATAACATTTCATTATGAACTTGATTCTATTTCTGAATTTTCTATACTGCTTCATTGATCATCTTTCATATTATTTATATGCCATGCTGTTTGAGTTACACATGCTTTCTATACACTATGTCTTAATATCAGATAAGGCTATCCTCCCCCTCATTATCTTCATCAGCAATTTTCTAGCTGGTTTATATTAACTTGCTATACAGACTTTATAATCAAATCATTTCACTCTAAAAAAATTAGTTTTTTCTGTTGAGACCATGCTGAATTGATATCCCTGAAAGAACTGGCATCTTTATGAATTCAGGAAATGCTGTCTAAGAATACATGTTTATCTATTTGAATAAGTCAAAGTATTCTTTTCTTTGAAAATGTCCCATGTGCATTTGAAAAGAATGTGTATTTTGCTTCTTTGGGATGAAAGGTTCTATATACATCAGTTAAGTCCATTTGATCTAGGACATTGTTCAATGCTGCAATATCTTTGTTAATACTTTGTTTGGAAGATCTATTCATTTTTGACAGTGGGGTGTTAAAATCCCCTACTATAATTGTGTTGCTATCAGTATCTTTCTTGAAGATTTTCCTTATGTATTTGGATGCTCCTATGTTGGGTGCAATGTTTATGTCTTCTTGATGGATTCCTCCCTTGAGTATTATGAAGTGCCCTTCTGGGTCTTTTTTTATGGCCCTTGTTTTGAAGTCTGTTTTGTCTGATATGAGTATTGCTACCCTGGCTTTTCTTTCCTGTCCATTTGCTTGCAATATTTTTTTCTTCACTTTCAGTCTGTGTATGTCTTTTGTTCTGAGGTGGTCTCTTGTAGGCAGCATTATGTGTGGGTCATGTTTTCTTATCCATTCAGCTACTCTATGTCTTTTGATTGGAGCATTTAATCCATTAACATTTAAGGTTATTACTGATAGATATTCATTCATTTCCCCCTCTTTGTACCTGTGTTCCTCTCTCTCTCACTCTTCCTTTCTCCTTTTATAGTAGTCCCTTTAGCATATCTCGTAGTGTTGGTTTGGTGGAGATGTATTCTTTCAGCCTTCTTTTGTCTGGAAAAGTCCTTGTTTCACCTTCCATTTTAATTGAGAGCGTTGCTGGGTAGTCTTGGTTGCAGGCCTTTGTTTTTCATTACTTGGAATATCTCTTGCCATTCTCTCCTAGGTTGGAGTGTTTCTGTTGAAAAAGCAGCTGCTAGCCTTATTGGAGCCCCTTTGTATGTTACTTCTTGTTTCTCCCTTGCTGCTTTTAAGATTTTTTGTCTTTAAAACTTGGCATTTTAATTATGAAATGTCTTGGAGCAGGCCTCTTTGAGTTCATCTTGATTGAGACTCTCTATGCTTCCTGAACTTGCATGGTTTTTTTCCCTCTCCAGGTTCAGAAAGTTTTCTGTCATTATTTTGTCAAACAGGGTTTCTATCCCTGATGCCTTTTCTTCTCCTCCTGGTATTCCTATGATTTGAATGTTGCATTTCATGTTATCTTGGAGTTCCCTTATGCTACCTTCATATTTTTTTAGTCTTTTTTTGTGCAGCGGCTCTACCTGGGTATTTCTTTCCACCTTGTCTTCCAGCTCACTAATTCTGTCCTCTGCTTCATCCAGCCTGTTTGTAATTCCTTTGAGTGTGTTTTTTATTTCCTAAATTGTATTTTTCAATTTTTCCTGGTTTTGTTTATAGTTTCTATTTCATACTATTTCTTTTTCATACAGTTGTAGTTGTCACTCAGTTCCTTCTAGTTGTCTGTGAGTTCCTTGAGCATCCTTACAACCATTATTTTGAATTCTATATCTGATAGTTTGCTTACTTCCATTTTATTTAGGTCTTTTAGTGGGGAGTCTTTCATTCCTTTTGATTGCAGGTTCTTTTTTTGTCTCCCCATTTTAGGTGACTTTGTTTGTTTCTGTGCTTCCTGATGTTCCACTTTGCTAGCTGTCTTTGTAGGGTGAACTTCTATGGTAGGAATTCTATAGGATTCAGTGGCCTGGTCTCTTTGATCTCCTTGTCTGGGTGCTCTAGGTTTGCCCTTTCTTCTGTTTGTGTGGGCTTTCTTGTTGTACTTGTGTTTTTACCTGTTGGTGATTCCTTTGTTGGTGGGTTCTCTCCTCCAGGAGGTATATTGGTCTTCATAGCTCCCACCTAATTTTGTATGTGATCAGTGTCAGGAAGAAGGCAAAATGGATTAAGATAGCTGGAGAGTATTCTATGGGATTTAAAGTACCAACAAGTAGAGAAGAGATAGGAGATCCTTTGGATAAGTATAGTGTTAACGGTGATATTTCACCCAACTAGCCACTTTTTATAAAAGGTGAAAAAGAGATAAGACTCTTGATAGAGGGGAGGATTGTGAGCTGAATCCAGAAAACAGAGCACTTGTGTGAGGTTAGATGATAAGATATAGTGAGAGCAAAGGATAGAAAGTAGGTGTAATATGTGAGAGAATAGAGTTAACCTCAACAATAATAAAGCTCATGAATAAAGTGAAATGAGCTAAGATCAGGGAAGGATGCTGTGTAGTATTTACAATTGTATGGAACAACAATTATTTACAATAATACTGGAACAACAATAGTATGATTATACGATTTGAATAACAAGACTAGAAAGTACACAACCAAGAGTAGTGTGTTATTGGAACATGAGTGAAGTGAAAAAAGGAAAATTAAAATACAATATGAAAGGGAGAATAGGGAAAACATGTCAAACAATGCAATTAAACAAAGAAAGAAAACTAAACAGAAAGAAGAGAAATAAAAAGTACTAATAAAATAAAAGAAGTAAACATAATGAAAAAAATAATAATACAAATAAAGAATAAAATGAAAGTTCTATAGGATAACAAAGTGAAATTTGTCTGTTTTTCAGTTGTTGGGGTTAGCTTTGTGCTCCTTCTTTGGATATGTCTCTGGACCTTTTGCAGCTCCAGGTTTTACTGTCTCACCTTGGGGGTGGGGGTGGGAAGAGAGGGAAAGAAGGAAAAACAAAAGGGGGGGAAGCCTCCTGCTGACTTTAAACCCCTGAGTGATTTCTGCTGATCTTCCTGGATGCCACAGGCAGAGAGGGGTTGGGCTTTGCTTTTCTCCCCTCCTATGGTTTTGGGAGGACGGGGGCCAGGTCTGGGCTGCAATATTCACAGTTGCCCAGCCTCCAGCCCAGGTCCTTCGTGAGCTGCTGGGCCCCCCTTGTCCATCTACACCAGGCCAGTGCCTTTAATCCACCAGTTGTGCCATGGCCTGTGCAGTGTGCCTGCTCCTTCCTCTTTGTGAGCCCACTGTGGTCAGAGCCTGCAGCCAGGCAAGCAGATCAAGTCAGCCACCAGGCACTAGCGGTCCAAATCAGCTGCTGGGTGAGCAGTGTGAGTCAAGCGGGGATGAGTGGTGTCAATCAGCCACTAGGGGTGAGAGGTGCAAGCCAGCCACTGCATGAGAGTTCCTTAAACAGCAGCTGAAAGTCTTTTTTTGAGTAAAATTCTCTTGTTTAAGCCCGTCAATCCTAACAAGCATCTGACTTTTCACACAACCCAACTTTCTAACCAGACCAGTGACTATCCAGGTCAGGGTCCCACATAGCCCAACTCTTCTCCCTTCTCCAGGTATCACCCAGCTCCCCAATTTCTCTGGTAATGACCTAGCCGGCGTCTACAGTCCCAGTGGGTGAACACCGCCCCTGTGCATCTCCCACTTCATCTTTATTCCCCCCAGCGACTTTAAGCATCCAGGCCCCTCCTGGTGCTACGCTGCCCTCCCAGCTCTAGTAGGGGAGGGAGCTGGTGATCTGGCTGTCCTCCAAGGATCCTGCGGCAGGCACCAGGCCGGGGGCACAGCAGCCTTGGTCCCCACACAGGTACCAGGGACTTTACCGTCCCAACGCAATCTCCTTACTCTCTGTTTTTCAATGTCCTCTATAATTTTTGGCCTCCAAACTTCATATAAGCTGGGGTTCCACTGACTGTTCACTCTGTTCCTCAGAAGATTGGCTGGGTGTTCCAGCTGGGCTCAGGGGGAAGTGGGCTCCACTCTCACCTACCTTGCTGCTATCTTTCCCCATTGCACAGTTGACAAAATATTTTAGAGCAAGTGGTTTTTAGATGGAATTCATTATTCACTGTTTGCATGGAGAGTCTGTTCACTAGTTTTCAATTAATGGGTGGTATACCCATAATTGTATAATAATAACAGTAGTAAAAAAATAGTGAAATTAATAGTTACTATCCACTGATCACTTACTGTATTCTAGTCGCAATACTAACTGCTTAATATTATTTCATTTGATCTTCACTGTAATCCTGGATCATAGATATTGTTATTATCCCTATTTTACAAGAAGAAACTGAGACCAAAAAGCTAGTGGTTTTCTCTGGGCTGTACAGCTGGTAAATAATGGAGCTTAACTTTGGCCTTAATGCTCTACTATCTGAGTCTTACAGATTTATTACAGAATGACACTGAGGCATACAGGGTGTAGCAAAAGTAGGTTTACAGTGTGAGTACACAAAACAGTTTATTCTTGTATTATTATTTATTAACTAATATATTATTTTTCCATATGAACAACTGTAAACCTCCTTTTGCTCCACCCTGAATGCTTACTCCAACAGTGGTAGCATGGGTGGCAAATAATCTTGATTGTCAAAGCTGTAGTTAGCACCTTTGACAATCAAGGATCAATGGGCCACAGCAAGTCTTCCTCTTATAAAGGAGGAGTTATGATGCTCTATTGAATTTAAAGAGCCCAAAAAGTAGCTTCCCTAAGATATTCTATCTTGAATTCTCGAGGACCATAAAATTGAAATAGGGTCTCTGGTGGGGAAAAGATGAGGTTGTAAGGCATCTTATGTACTAGGACAGAAGGACCACTTTTCCCCTCCAGGTTTATTGAGGTATAATTGACCAATAAAATTGTGTGTGTGTGTGTGTGTGTATATATGCATACACATACACACATATACTTACATATATATGAAGCATACGACATGATGATCTGATTGATATATGTATATATTGTGATTTGATTACCACAATCAAGTTAATTAACATATCCATCACCCCACATAGTTACCTTTGTATATGTATGTGTGGTGAGAACACTTAAGATCTACTTTGGTAGCAAATTTCAAGTATACCACATGGTATTGTTAACTATAGTCACCATTCTGTACATTAGACCCCCAGAACTTATTCATACTGTACCTCAAAGTGCATCCTTTGACCAATATCTCTTCATTTATCCCAACCCTCAGCTATGGAAACCACCATTCTACTCTAGGATTTTGTGAGTTTGACTTCTTTTTTTTTTTCAAGATTTCAATTATAAATAAAAGAGTGAGATCATCCAGTATTTATCTTTTACTATCTGGCTTATTTCACTTAGCATAATGTCTTCCAGGTTCACCCGTGTTGTCACAAATTGCAGAAAACAACATACTTAAGAAGCAAGAGATAATACATCTGGATCTAATATTGGAATAACAAGGTTTCATCCCCCAATGGCAGCGTCAGATGAGGCCAATTACCATGAAAGCATGAAATATATCAGAAGAGACCATTCTGATTTGATTTTATTTTTTAAAAAAGGTTTTATTTATTTTTAGAGGGAAGGGAAGGAAGGGAGAGAGGAAGAGAAACATCAATGTGTGGTTGCCTAGCGCATACCCTCCCCCCACACTGGGGACTTGGCCCACAACCCAGGCATGTGCCCTAGACTAGGAATTGAACCAGAGACCCTTTGATTCACAGGCCAGCACTCACTCCACTGAGCCACACCAGCCAGGGCAAGACCACTTTAATCTTAACGAGACTGTTGCCACTATGTGTAAAAGCTGCATTCATAGTCAGATAGAGCATATAAACTTTAACCAGTTGTTAGCAATGGGACAAGATTTTCTTTTGGCAGTCTGAAAAAAAATAAGCTGCCTTTTGGAGGGAAACATTCTGGATTCATTTTGAGGACATCAGCAACATTAATGGGAGTAACTGAAAGGAAAACAGGTAGTAGTAGAGCTAGGACACCAGTGGGAGCAGTAAGTAACGAGACAACAAGAAAGGAGAAATGACAAGTGCAGTGTTACCTTCTCCAAGTGACTGAGTTTAAGTTTCATTATCACTGAAATACATTCTTTCATTGAAAGCCTGCTACCAACTCTTCTAGGTAATAAACAAAGCACTGAACATGGAGTGGGAGCAGATGACACAGCAAATGCAAAGATCTAAAGCAAAAATAAATGTATTTCTTTGAGGAACAGAAAAAAGGCCAGGAAAGGTACAAAGTAGTAAGTGAGAGGGAAGGGGGTTGTGGTAGTAAATGAATGAGAAAGCTAGACATAGGTCAGATCACATGGGACCTTATGGGCAATATTAAGGACTTTGACATTTATTCTAAGTCAGATGGAATTGATTGAAGGATTTTAAGCAGATGCATGGCATGATCTAATTTACATTTTTGCCAGATTGCCCTGACTTCTATGGGAAGAGTGGATTGAGGGTGGGGAGTGGCCATAGGGCAAACTGTTAGGAAGAATAGCAGAAGTCCAGGCAATAAATACTGGTGATTTGGAAAAGATGGTAGTAGCAGAGATTGTCAGATACAGACTATATATTTTTTGTATGTAGAGACAACTGGACTTTCTGATGCATTGTATGTAGGGTATGAGAGAAAGAATATGATCAAGAATGCTTGTGAAGATTTTTATTTGAATTGAGCAAATCAAGTGACCCAAGGAAGGGAAAAGACTAAAGGAGGTATACAAGGTTTGTCCAGAAGGTATCCAGCCATGTAATATGAAAAATAGAGACATTTATTGAAAAAGATATAAGATACAAGGAATATTGTACATAGGACAATGACACCTCAGTCCCCTTCAAAGTAGGCAACTTGGGACCTCACACAGTTCTCCCAGTCTCCAACAGCTGCTCTGTTGTAATCTCCTGAATCTCATCAACAGTCTGAAATCTCTTCCCTTTCAAGGGTGATTTTAGTTTTGGGAAAAGCCAGAAGTTGCAGGACGCCAAATCTGGGCTGTAGGGGAAACTGAGTCACTTGGGTGATTTGATGTTCCACCAATGAATGGGTGCGTTGTTGTGATGAAGCTGCCAGTCACCACTTACCCATAGCTGTGGTCTTCTGAATAATCTGAATAGTTTCCGTGGAGGAGTGCTCAAGCTTAATGCAAAGTTTGATGCAGATTTGTTGCTCTACTCACTCAGCTGCTTTGAATGCGACAGCCACACAATACACATGCTTACTCAACAATATCTACGGCCCCTACTGACTAGTACAGTGAAGTTGCCATGGTTCATGAATGTGCATTCCAGTCCACTCTCCTTGGCTGCCAAGTTACATCAATGTCACACAAACTGTTCTTGTTATATTAACAATGGTTGGACTTTTTATGGACAGACCTTGTAGGTTTGGAGGCATAGGGATTAGGAATTCTATTTTTATTATGATAATTTAAGGTGCCTATTAGGTATCCAAATTTTGAGATGACATGTAGACAACTGATACAAGACTAATGCTAAGTGAAGAGGTGAAGACTAGAATATTAATGGCATTCATAGTCAGGAGACTAAATTAGATTTCTTGTGAAGAGAGTGTATTTATACAAAAGAATGGAGAGTACCAACCAAAAAGGCTGCTGGAAGATGAGATCATTGTAAATGCCTTGCTGATACTTGCTGTTATCAGTAGTTGAGGTCTGCAGTGCAACCTACCCCAAGAATTTAGAAATTAAAGAAACAGTCCTGTATCAGGATTAAACTGTAAAACCAACATATAATGGGCCAAAGCAGTGCCACTTTAAAGATATACAACAGTTCTAAAATCTGTAAGGCATCACTGTAATCTGTATCATGGGATAAATTGTGTCCCCGCAAAGTTCATATGTTGAAGCTCTAAACTGCATTATCTCAGAAGGTTAACCATATTTGGAGATAAGGCCTTTATAGAGGTAAGTTATAGTGAGGTCTTTAGGATGAGCCCTAAATCAATATGACTGGTGTCCTTATAAGAGGAGGAAATTTGGACATATATTTTGCACGTATAGAAGGAAGATCATGTACACACAGAGGAAGAAGACAGACGTCTAACAAGCCAAGGAGAGAGGCCTGAGAGGACACCAATACTACCAACACCTTGATCTTGGACTTCTAGTCTCCGGAACTATGAGAAAATAAATTTTTGTTGTTTAAGCCACTCTCTCTGTGGTATTTGTTATAGTAGCCCTAACAAACTAGTACAATTTGATAAAATGTAGTAACTCAGCAAGTAAGCAAATGTCAATCAGAAAAAGGTTTAATCACTTAAGGAAGCATATAAAAAATAAAATATGTAAGTCTGAAACCAAGGAGGTCAGTTATATAGCAGCAAGTTGGAAAAAATGCCATATCAAAGAAGAGGGGTTAAGTCCTAAATGCAACACATCCATGAGTTAGTAATCAGAGAGGCTGATAGAATAAAATACTGAAGTAGGAAGAGGTAGGAACAAATAGAACAATGGGAAGACAAAGTGAATATATGACACAAAATGTGCAAAAACAGAGTAAGTTGTGAGTAAAAACCTCAAGGTGTGAGAAAAAGTTTCCACTAATCTTATAAATAGAATGCTGAAGTAACCAAGATTCATAGTTTTTACATACCTCAAGGTCATAAAGCTTGAACAGAAAGGCTAGTTCATACAGAAAGTATTACTTCTTGTGTCAAACTACCCATCGCCTCCCAATATCCATTCCCACCTTTTAAATTATAATAGTAACCCTAATTTTTTTTATTTGGCACATTTCCATCCTACTAAAATATAACATATCCTAGGTCTCCCTCACTGTAAAGTAAGGGTTTCTCGCTAATGAGAAATAAGAAGTGTATGAAACTTCCAAGAGGTCTCCATAAAGGTATGGGGTGAACCTTTCTTTGCCTTTTCTTCACTACTTTCTTGGAATGTGAACATGATAGTTGAAGTTCCAGAGTATGGCCTTTGCTTCATGGACCAGAATGGTTAAGATGGGTTTTGGGGCGGGGGCTGGAGAGAGGACAGAAAGCTGGAAGGAACCTGGGCCCCAGTGACTGAGGAGCCTTGATAGTCAGCCTAAACTATTGATTTCCAGAGTTATTTAATATGAGATAAACAAACCCCCATCTAAGCCTATTGCATATAGAATTAAGTGTGTATCTCTGCACTAGTGTTCCTCCATGATCTGTTTCTAGCCTACTCATTCAGTGTCATCACCTACCACTCATTCAGCTTTTTTCACTCACAGACTCGGTTGTGTTTGTTATTCCCTAAATACCCCATCACTATCCTGAATCCATAATTTTTCTCATTGTTTTCTCTGAGCGGCAATCCCTATATTCTCTGTTTTCTTTCTTCCTACATATTAAACTTTCCTCATTGTTAAAAAAATTTACTTACATTAAGATATAAAGACAATTTACATGCCTGATCTGTCTCTCCACTTATTACCAGTACTTTCTGAACTTATTTGGTGACTTTTCCTTTTACCAACTTGTGTTTCTCTTGAAGCTCTGTGCTCTGGTGAAAAGGGCAATCTTCCCAGGTACAGAGTAGTGACTTCCCCATAAGTGGTCCACAAGAAACCTTTTTTCTCCAAATTTCTTCATTGATAACTTTCTTGATTTTCTTTTCCAATTTCTATTTGATCTATTTTCTCTTGATATTCGAGTGAGTCTTACTTATACCTTAGTTTTTTCACTTATTGTACTCTGCTTTTATGATTGTTTTTAAAAAAGATTTTATTTATTTATTTTTAGAGCGAGGGGAAAAGAGGGAGAAAAAGAGGGAGAGAAACATCAGTGTGTGGTTGCCTCTCACACGCCTCTCACTGGGGACCTGGCCACATCCCAGGCATGTGCCCTGACTGGAAATCGAACAGGTGACCCTTTGGTTCGTAGGCCGGCACTCAGTCCACTGAGACACACCAGCCAGGGCACTTTTATGATCATTTTATTCACTCATTCTGCCACCATATGTTAAAGAGGGTTGGCAGTGAGGATGGTGGGAATCTGAGTTTGAAGGTGAGAAGTAATTTTTTAAAGTTTCATCTCATTTTATCCTTTCAACAACCTTTTAAAGATCTATTATTACGCCCTTTTAGAAATGGGGGAAACACAGGAGATAATTACATTACCTGCTCAAAGCTAGACAACTGGAAGATAAAATTGAAACTTGAGATCAAGCCTTCTGACGTTATCTCCTGAGTTTTTCCCACTATCCCACATTAACTTCTCTCAGGATTAGCAAATAAAAGGCCTTCCAGAGGTATCTACCTCTTCCTTGTTCTGTTTGGTAAACACAGTAGCTTCTGTTTTAATTATTTAATCTGAATTTGAATGACTTAATTGGAACTGCTTCCTTTGGAGCCCCCACCCCCAATTCCTGTGGTCTAACTCCAGGTTGCTTTCCACATTTAGGCCACCTTCTTGGTTCTTAGGTCTTGTGAGTTTTTGACCCTTGAAGGTTCCTTCAAGCCCTGTTTTGGAATTCTACCTCAACAGTTAGAAAGGCTGAAGTCTCAGCTAGTTCATCCACTAACTAGTCTTACCGTAAGGACTTCTGTTTTTTTAAAGACTGAATTCTCCCTCTTACTAAAAGGAAGAGACCGTTATTCCTCTTCCCTTTTATTTATTTATTTTTTTCAACTTCCAACCCGGTGATATTTTATCTCGTTTTAAATTTAAATTTAAAAAAATAATTTCTTTCCATAACCATGTATCCACCTCCCCTCCCCTCTTTTCTTAAAGGATTTTCTTGAGCAAACCTGTAATCGTAAATCCTTCCACTGTTCCTTTTATATGTATATAGGCGCCATGCTCCAAGCTGTAAGTACTTGCTTGTCACAGAGATGGGAGCTTTATTTTTTCCCTTTGGATAATGGCAAGTAACTAACATAAATGGCTACCCAAAGGGCGACTTACCAAAGGATGTATAGCAAACGGTGTTTAGTCCTCTGACGTGAAAACACGCGCATGTCATGGATGGTATGTGCCTGGCTCCACCGAAGAGCGAGGTTTCTGTCTGCAAGCGCTTTAGCAGATTGCCTGAGACGCCCAGCCCAGTCTGGTTTAAGGCTTACTGAGTAATAGAGCGCTCCTGGCTCTTTTCTTCTTCTCTTTTCTACATTTATAGAGACTTTCTGAAGTGGCAGCATATTTTATTTTTAACTTTTCCTCGACACTATGAATTTACTTACTTCTCTCACTTCTACTCTCCCTTCGTCGCCCAGCCGCCAAGAGCAACTGGCTCCTCGCTCACCTCACACTTTGCGGTGAGTGCCGGGTGCGATAACGGGACGCGTCAGCCGCCGGAACCACGATTCCCGGCGTTCCTGGCGCTCCCAGCGCGCTCGGCTTCCTCTTCCGGTCCAGGAGCTGCTGCAACCGAAAGCGTTGTGTTTTGGGTGCTCCGCTGAGATTGATTCACCTTCACCTGTGCTAGCCCTAGTCGGCCAGGTGGGAAACCAGACAGGCAGTAAAACATGAACGGAAGAGTGGATTATTTGGTCACTGAGGAAGAGATCAATCTTACCAGAGGACCCTCAGGTATGCGCGGCACAGGTCATGTCCGGGAGTAGGGTACTTGAAGTGTAATTGCAGAGCAGACACCTTTTCGGGTGAGTCAGATTCTTTTGGCCACTGAGCAGGCAGGCCCCAACCTAGTGGTTTCCTGTAACCCTTTTGAGCACGTAAATGAGTATATTGTCATCCATCGTTAGCCAGACACACCATAGCCTGAGGAATCCAATCTAATTTTTTTTTAGTTGGATTACCATGTGTATTATAGTCAGGACGCGTTTCTTTCTGCTAATGGTACCAGAAAATCGCAAGGGAAAGCCTGCTTTTTAGCCAGCACACCATGAACAACATACCCCTCCTTCCACTGCCCGGTCTGTACCTGTTCCAGTGAGAGACTGTTTAGTAAAATCGGGAACATAAGCAGTGTAGGCTGTAAATGCACAGCAGTTTTCCTCGTGCTAGTATCCCTGCGTGTCCGCCCCCCCCCCAACCCTTTTCATTTTGGGGAAATTCATTTAGTGTCAACTAGAATTGAAAAGCAGAAAGAGATCTATTACAGAAGTTCCCAAGCCTGGTTCTGCCCCAGAATTACCCAGGGTTTTGCCTAAAAACAACAACTAAAGAGTTAATTCTTATGTTCCATCTCTAGGAATGTGGATTCAATGCAAGTGTTTTATTATTTGGGATTTTTCCTCTCTCTCTTTTTTTTTTTAAACAAGTGCATGTTGCTTCTAGATTGCCACCAGTTTTCTCTTTCTTGACATGGAGAGTGGTTCCCTGATTCTGCTACTGCCAAAGCCTTACCTGCCCCTACAGTCTTCTTACCCCTCAGGCTCTTCACTCCCTGGACTGTTAACCATTACTACCACATGCTGCCCGCCTTCAGTCTTGTTGCCTTTCTTTTACACCTGTCTAGTGTATGAATTCAGAGCTTTAGCTTTGGGATTATGTAGGTCCAAGTCTGGTATCTAACTTCTACTAGTTCTTTAATATTTATTTTTTGACCAACTTTACTGATGAAAGCCTTAGTTTCTGGTTGGTAGAATGTGCATGATGATAGAATACACTTCAAAGGGTTATGAGAATGAAGTGAGTTCAACTATGTAAAACATTTAGAACATTTCCTGACACTTGGTAACACTATGTAAGTATTTAGTGTTTTTGTTATTTGAGTAGATGAATGGCTAGATTAACACGGTAAATCCCACTTAATACTATTATTCCAAGAGTCTCCAAGAAGTCATCAAATACCATGAGCTCTATCTCTGAAATGTTTCTGTGAGCCTTCCACTCCTTTCTGTTCCCATCACT
This sequence comes from Macrotus californicus, assembly GCA_007922815.1. Lineage (NCBI taxonomy): Eukaryota > Metazoa > Chordata > Mammalia > Chiroptera > Phyllostomidae > Macrotus > Macrotus californicus. The sequence continues at coordinate 9,619 of VMDR010013311.1, read as the reverse complement.
ACTACCTAAAACAGTCCATTGTCCATTCTTACCTGGAATTTTGCAATAGCCTGACCACCATTCATAGCTTATTCTCCATAAAATATGGCTTTCAGAATCATTCATACTTCGCCTTCTTTCCTGTTATAAGAAATTGGAAGTTGATTTTATTGACTTTTGAAGCTAACATGGAAAATTGTTATTAAGCCAAAATTTGTTTTTCTGTTTTTCATCTTTTGGTACTTGTTCTTCTCGTGGGACCCATTAGAACAATGGTGCCTCCTTTTCTGATTGTCCTGCAAATATTTAAAGGCATCTAGTTGTCCTGCTTCTGTTTTGTTTCTTCTGTAGCCTAAATAACCCTAGTTGTTACATTTGCTCTTTTGTAATGTGGTTTGACGTTTGATTCTTGTCTCTTAGGAATTTAACATACTTGGACATAGTCCTTTGACTTTGGCATTTCCAGGATCTCCTGACTAGAACAGAACAGAACACTGATATTATCTTGCATGCTGTAGTCACTAAATATTTTTAAAGTTCAGTATAGTACCTCTTCACCTTTTTTGGTATTTGCGTAATAGTGTTGCTCAATGTTTAGCTCACCATTCACTAAAATTTTATCTTGATGTTGCATACCTAAAGTTCCTAAAGTTAGCTTTTTCTTTGAATCATTGGGTTAGGACAAACTTCAAGGGACTACTTGAGAAGAGTAATTATATCTAGCTAATACATTTCACCCAAGAGTGGTTTAATTTCTGTATTGTGTGGGCATTTATTCAAAGTGAATGGATTTATTCACTGGGTGACTTCTTTAATTTTCCCAAGTATGTTCATGTCTTTCTCATATAAGTTGATAAATTAGAGGAGAGTAGAGCCACACATTTTGGATTGAATTTAGATTAAAACAGTCACTTGACATTTGGTTGGTTCAGTTAATAAGAAAGGGTATCAAGTTTCTGTTCATCACCTCCCAGAGCTAGTTACCTGGTATGTGGTACTCCTAAGAAGTGTTACAGTCTAATTCAGCTTTTCTTACTGTGTCATCATGAAGATACACAGGGAAGAAGTCAGTTATCACCACTAGAAACTTCCAGTGATTTTGCCAATCCTGTATAGATCTTTCTTTATATAGAAGAACTATGAAAAGCCTTTAGTTCTCAGTATGCATTTCTGTTTGTAGGCTGTATTGGCACTGTTTGTCTTTGTACAACTTCCTATACAGGGACTTGACAGTTCGATCAGGTAACTGCAAGAATGTATATACCTTTGCTTTTTTGTGCCAGTGTTCTGTTAGGGGCAAGAGTCTTGGATATTTCCAGTGTTTGGGCCCATTCTGCAAGGCAAATGAACTGCTCTGTTTAATCTTGCTTACTACATAGGAAATAATGAAATCTTAGGAAAATTTAAAAAATGAAGTAAGTATCTAGGGAGGCAAAAAAGAAGCTTGGCATGTATTTTGGCTTCTCTCCTGTATGAACTTCCTCAACTGTGTAAGGAGAGGCTGAGATCAGATGATTTTGGAGGTTTCTTCCACTTCCAAGAATTCAGGATTCTTTGGCCCATTTCATGTGGTATTTTATGATTCCTGCCATTTTGGACTAACAGTGGGTGCTAGAAGAATTGTCAGAGACAGTGGTCACAATCTCATATGCCTTCAGGGGTGTGAAGAGTTTACCTGTTATGCTTTATGGAACACTGTTTATCTCTTTTCTTTCTGTGGGAGTCCAGCTTGATTATAGTCTCTGGGCCTCCCACTTTTTCCTTTATCAAAAATGGAAAGTTCTTAATTTTGGAAAGACTCAGTTGCTCTCAGAAGTATGACAAGAATCTAATCTAGCCTTTTTTCCCCCTCACTGTAACAGGTAGAGATTAGCCATAAAGGCAACCCTACTGTACATTGGGTATTAGGGTTAGGATTCCTTGTTCAGGCCTGTGGTCTCAGTGGGTTTCAGCAAGTTGATCTTGATATATCTTTAAGAGGGAAGAAAATCACTCTTTTACTACTTTCTTTAAAGGGGTTGCAGTGGATAAATGGGTTGGTATAATGTTTTAATAATGAGTAATTAAGCAAGTATTATCTTTCTGGCACTGTGCTAGTTTATATATGTATTAACTCATTTAATTTTCACAGCAACTGAGTGGTAAGTGATTAATCCACATTATTAGATGAGGAAATTGTTTCTCAGAGAGATTAAGGATTTTCAAGTTCTAAAGCCAGTGAGTTTCAAGAGCCAAGATTTAACCCAAAATCTGTTGATTCTCCTGTTTCATGTGCTGCCTCTCAGTGTAGTAGCCATGTCTAAGGAGTTGTCTGTCAGCCTGTCTCCTGACCTTTATTTTGTTATTTCATGCCTTATTCCCAGAAGGATTTGAGGCATCTTGAATGACTTACACAATCAGCAGTGGAAAGTTTTTATAATTTGCTGTTGATAAAGCTGAGAGCATGTCAAGACAAGAACCTAAAAACAAGAACCTTATCAAGTCCAAGCATTTAAATTGCTGCACATCTGTCATGTGCTTTGTGTTTAACCCTGAGGCTGTTGCTAACAGTTTTCTGATCAATTCCTTCATGTACCAAATAGATCTGAGACTAAAATGCTATATCCTTGCCCTATTTTCTCTTGATTACATGAAACCTAGCCCTCTTGGAAATTACATTTCAATAGAGACATGGCATTTTCATGTAAAAAGTTAAATCTCAGTGCAAAGGTATATGTAATGGGTGCGCAAAGGAAGTGTGTAGGGGAGTGTGTTCATCTGACGCTGTGATGGAAAAGGTCAAAGAATCGAGCTGTTGATAAAGGCCAGACTGATGAATTACAAGAAGGTAGAATTTATGTTGATTTTATAAATGGGCTTTAGGCTAGTGTGAGGAACAGGGATGGGTATGGCTTAAGCAGTGATAGAGACAAGAAAGTAAATTTAAGCATATTTTGAGCTCAGCGAGTAAACCAGCCTGGAAGAGATTTGAGGGAGACACAAGGTTGGTGAGATAGGTAGAGACTGGATTATGAAAAATTCGCAGTGTTACAGTGGAAACTTAACCTTTCTTTAAGGTTCCTTCTTATATCCTTCCCCTTCCTATTCAGTGGTTAAGACTGAATTCAAGAGTCACTGCCTCCAGGAGCCCATCCAAACCCAGGCTATATATATCCTCTTATTGAGTAGCATACACCTCTTTTTGAGTGCTTGTCATGTATTGCCACACTAAGCACTTTGTCTCATCTACTCCCAACCAAGGAACAGAAGAAATGGTTATTATTCCATTTTGCAAAAGAGAAAATCTTGACTCTCAACGTCACACAACTCATTTTTTTATATTTAATTTAAATTATGTTTTATTGTTTATGCTATTATAGTTGTCCCAATTTTTCCCCTTTTGCCCCCCCTCCACCCAGACTACCCCACTCCCTCAGACAATCCATACACCATTGTTCATGTCCATTGGTCATGCATATATATTTTTTAGCTACTATTCCCTGTGCTGTCCTTTACATCTGCATGATTATTCTGTAACCAGCAATTTGTGCTTCTTAATCCCTTCACCTTTTTCACCCATCCCCCTGACACACCTCATTCAATCTGACAACCTTCAAAACATTCCTTGTATCTATAATTCTGTTTCTGTTCTGCTTATTCATTTATTTTATTGTGAGCCAATTATTACTAGATACGGATTTCCATTTTATTATTTATATTTTTGATCTTTTTAAAGTATATTTTATTGATTATGCTATTACAGTTGTTGAATTTTTTCTCTCCCCTTTATCCCACTCCGTCCTGCATCCCCCTCCCACTAGCATTCCCTCCTCTCTTAGTTCATGTCCGTGGTTGTACATGTAAGTTCTTTGGCTTCTACATTTCCTGTACTATTCTTAACCTCCCCCTGTCTATTTTGTACCTACCATTTATGCTACTTATTCCCTGTACCTTTTCCCCCTCTCCCCCTCCCACTCCCCTGATGACAACCCTCCATGTGATCTCCATTTCTGTGATTCTGTTCCTGTTCTAGTTGTTTGCTTTGTTTGTTTTTGTTTTTGTTTTTTTAGGTTCGGTTGTTGATAGTTGTGAGTTTGTTGTCGTTTTACTGCTCATATTTTTGATCATCTTCTTTTTATTAGATAAGTCCCTTTAACATTTCATATAATAAGGGCTTGGTGATGATGAACTCCTTGAACTTGACCTTGTCTTGGAAGCACTTTATCTGCCCTTCCATTCTAAATCACAGCTTTGCTCAGTAGAGTAATCTTAGATGTAGGTCCTTGCCTTTCATGACTTGGAATACTTCTTTCCAGCCCCTTTTTGTCTGCAAGGTCTCTTTTGAGAAATCAGCAGATAGTCTTATGGGCACTCCTTTGTAGGTAAGTGTCTCCTTTTCTCTTGCTGTTTTTCAGATTCTCTCCTTCTCTTTAATCTTGGGTAATGTAATTACGATGTGCCTTGGTGTGTTCCTCCTTGGGTCCAACTTCTTTGGGACTCTCTGAGCTTCCTGGACTCACTAGAAGTCTATTTCCTTCGCCACGTTGGGGAAGTTCTCCTTCATTATTTGTTCAAATAAGTTTTCAGTTTCTTGCTCTTCCTCTTCTCCTTCTGGTACTCCTATGACTCGGATGTTGGAATGTTTAAAGATGTCCTGGAGGTTCCTTAGCTTCTCCTCATTATTTTGAATTCTTGTTTCTTCATTCTGCTCTGGCCGAATGTTTCTTCCTTCTGGTCCACACCATTGATTTAAGTCCCAGTTTCCTTCCTGTCACTGTTGGTTCCCTGTACATTTTTTTTTATTTCACTTAGCATAGCCTTCATTTTTTCATCTAATTTGTGACCATATTCAACCATTTCTGTGAGATCCTAATTACCAGTGTTTTGAACTGTGCATCTGATAGGTTGGCTATCTCTTAGTACGTAGTTGTATTTTTTCTGGATCTTTGATCTGTTCTTTCATTTGGGCCATTTTTTTTTTTTTTTTTTTGGTCCTGCACGTCTGTTACATAGTAAGGGGCGGAGCCTTAGGTATTCACCAGGGCGGAGCAAGTTGCTGGTTGTGATGCTGTTTGTGGGGGAGGGGTCAGAGAGGGAGCAGTGCCACTTACTCAGCTCTCTGCCAGTTTTCAGTCACTTCCCCTGCTACCCACAAACAAATTGGGCCCTTCTGGTGCTGATTCCCGGGTGAGTGGGTCTGTGTATGTTCTAGGACCCTGTGGGTCTCTCCAGTGAGTTCTCTTGTGAGGCTGAGGCTTTCTTCAGCTGCTGCGTCAACCCCCACAGATGTTTTCAATCAGAGATTTGAGGCTTTACTTCCCCAAGCTAGAACCTTGGGTTGCGTGGTCTATCTTGCTCCCTAGTTGTTCCTTTCTGTTTATCCGCACACAAATGTCAGGCCTCCCAGTCCACAATCCACCTCCTCGCCCAGTCTGCCAGCTGCCGCCTTGCCCACCCAGTCCGCCAGCCACCACCTTGCTGCAAGTCCTCTCTGCCCAGCTGCTGTCTCCGCCCCTCCTACCAGTCTGGATGAATGTTTCTTCTTTAACTCCTTGGTTGTCAGACTTCCATACAGTTCAATTTTCGGTTGGTTTTGGTTTTTCGTTTTTCAATTTGTTGTTGTCCTTCTTTTGGTTGTGCGAGGGGGCACAGTGTGTCTACCTATGCCTCTATCTTGTCCAGAAGTCCTAAATTTTATTTTTTTTTGAAAGTCCATTGAGTCTAGGTCTTCTTTGCCCTCTCTCCCTAACCCCTTTTGGATTGTAGGTGCTGAGAACTGAATTAATTATATCCTTTAGCTCCATAACACATTATCATCATCAATACATGCAAGATCCTTTTTTTGGTTTTGCTTTTACCCTTCATTTCTAACCTCATCCTACATCTGTTACGGGAGAAACTTGGTTCTTCTTGCTGATTCAGTAAAGAATTACAGAACAGCAAGTCTATCAGCACGTAAGGGGGGCTTATTAGTGATACGTTCTCTTCTGTGAGAATGGGCGTAGCTGAGGTTGGGGAGAAAGGCAAGAGCATGGGTGACAGAAGCAAGGGCAGCAAGAGCATCAAGTCCTTTGTCCTGAGGATTTATATAGTTGGTGGGATGGGGGTGAAGAAGTTATATATTGATTGACAGGGTATGTGACTACCCAGACTTAGGTGTGTGTGGGGGGTCTGTTAGCCTGAATCCTTATCTTGCTTCAGACTCTATTAGTTCATCTTATTGTAAAGCTGGTATGTAACCGGAGGCAGTGAATTAAAGTTGAGGCAGTTACAAGAAGTTATTTATGGACTCTTTCTGTAACAACTAGGGACTCCCTAGTAAAACAGATAGTGACCAGAGGCAGGCAATTAACCCAAATCGTTTTATGGGCTTCTTCTTTAGGCACTGTGGACCCCTCCCTCTTCCCCCTTCTAGACCTTGGCATGAGTACACAGTCTCAAAGGCATTTTTTCCCAGATAGTGGAAATGATACATAGAATTTCAAGGACTGCCCTTCTGTGGTATCATGGTGTTTTTATATGATGTTCGGAACACCTGGCAATATTATTGGACTACATTCAGGATGCTGAGTCAGTGGGTGAGACATGTCTCTTTCCTCCTCCCGGCCTTGGTTTACTGTCCATCTCACCTAATATATCCTTCCCTAATAGTTACCCACTCTAATGTGTCGCCACATGTCCTTAAATATGCATGTATTTTGTAAATAGGTCATTGTTTTGTGTGTGTGGGCATTTAATTTACAAGGAGATATTGTGCTATTAATATCAGCATTACATCTTAAGCCTCCATTACTTTGCATATGATTATTCAATGCTTCTAACTTTTAACTATATTTTAGTAATCTCTTCCCCAAAGGATGGACACCTAAATTGCTGGCAGTTTTCACATGAACACAAAACATACTGCAGCTAACATATTCTTACATCATTGTTTATAGATAGGATGATCACATTGGTCCAAAATTAAGTGCTTTTGAAATTGAAGGGGAATGTATTTTTTTAAGATTTTATTTATTTATTTGTAGAGAGAGGGGAAGGGAGAGACATACCAATGTGTGGTTGCCTCTTGCACACCTCCCATGGTGGGACCTGGCCTGCAACCCAGGCGTGTGCCCTGACTGGGAATTGAACCAGCGACCCTTTGGTTCACAGGCCGGTGCTCAATCCACTGAGCCACAGCAGCCAGAGCTCTCAGCTTCTTCCTTAATCCCTTTGTTTTTATTCACCCCTATCTCCTTCACAACTCCTCCATGATTTTCTTAGGGCTGGGCTTCAACATCGTTGGTGGGACAGATCAGCAGTACATCTCCAACGACAGTGGCATCTACGTCAGCAGCATCAAAGAGAATGGGGCTGCGGCCCTGGATGGGCGGCTCCAGGAGGGTGATAAGATCCTCTCGGTAAGAACTGGCTTCGGCCTCCTTCACAGTCCCTTGCTCCCTAGACCCCAATTCCTACTCCTGGGAAAGATTCCTGCCTGCCTTTTTGGATCAGGAAATGTCCAAATTGTAGAGGTCAATGGGAGGGATCTTGATCAGTCATCTTTTTCAGCCCTACCATAGAATATGGAATGTATTACTTTGCTTGATAGACAAGACAAAAGTAGTCCAGAGTGTGAGGTTACTTAGCCAAGTTCAAAAAACATGAAACGGGGAGGGCTGAGGGACTGGTGGGTGGGGTAGACACTTAAAATCTACAGTTTTTGTTATTTTTCTGTTATACTTTATCACTTCCTTTTTTGTAGATTAAAACAATATATCTTCCTTTATGCCAAAGCTACAAGGAAGGAAGTAGGAATTAAGTGTTCTTTTTAGACTCAGAGCCCTTTTTCACCCATTATTAAGACAAAACATTGGAATGCAATCTGATTTGCATATCTGTCCACTGTGCTTCCATTTCACTCTGCTAATGTCTCTAGTAAGACTCTTACTGTATGGTAACCATTAGTTTTATTATTTTCTGGAAGTTTCTCAAGTCAGGGACCAGATCTCTTTTTAACCTTTTACATTCTAGCACATTGTTCAATATGTATTTAACAAGTGAAACAAGTTAGTAAATTCAGGCAAATCCAGCAAGGCCGGCTGATCAGAATATAAGGTATCATGAATAGTAATATTCCATTTTAGTCCTCACTGACCATTTTGCCTCTTCAGTTCGTTAAGCTTCTAGACCCTATTTATTAATCTGCTGGGATAGAGGCAGTAATAATCTACCCTTTTTTTCCTAAACATTAAAAAAAATTCTCTCCCGGTCCCTGGCCAATGTGGCTCAGTTGGTTGGGCCTCGTCCTGCAATGTGAAAGGTTACCAGTTTGATCCCCATTTAGGGTACATGCCTGGGTTGTGGATTCGGTGCCCAGTCAGGGCATGTGTGAGAGACAGTTGATCAATGTTTCTCTCTCACATCAATGTTTTTCTCCCTCTTTTTCTCTCTCCCTTCCCCTCTCTTTGTAATCAATAAAAGAAAAAATTTTTTTAAAAATCTTCACCAGAGGATATGTTTATTGATTTTAGAGAGAGAGAAAAAAAAATTGATGTGAAAGAGAAACATTGATTGGTTGCTTCCCATATGCACCCCTACTGGGATCAAACCCACAACCCAGGTATGTGCCCTGACTGGGGATCGAACCTGCAAACTTTAGGTTTATGGGATGACACTGAAACTATCTGAGCCAGCCAGCCAGGGCTGATAATCTATCTTTTATCTCAAAGAATAGATGAGAAGTTAAGAAGTAGATTATTTCCCATAGCTCCAAGGAGAAAGACATTCTAAAACATGAAATCAAATTAAGTGGTACATTAAGGAAAACTCGAGAGTGGGTTAAAATAAAGGTATAGCATGTAGTTAGAAACTATGCAGTCCAATATTTTGACACAAGAAGAACTTGAAAAGTATAGGAGTTAAGAGGAGAGCCATGTTATCTGAAAAGCTTTGGTTAAAGGTAGATTATTGAAAAATGAGGATCAGTAGAAGTTTTTGAGAACTATATGCTAAGCAATATGCTGAGAACTTTAAACTTATTTAATATTGTAGTAACCCTATGAGGGGCATACAATTATTATACATGTTTTATAGCCAAGAAAGCTGAGGCTTGGTAAGGTCAAGCAGCTTGCCCAAGGTCACACAAATAGTAAGTGGCAGAGGACTAAAATGTTGGTCTGCCTGAATTTGGAGCCTGTACTCTTAACCAGTGTATTATACTGCCTCCTAAAAGGTGAATGAGAAGGTGGATAGCTAGGATTAGTTATCCTAAACAGAAAGTTGCATGGTGAATTAATAGCAAATTTTATGTATGGTTTTATATAAAACCTGAAATTAGTCTTTTTATAAAGGGTAGAATTAGACAAGGGAAAAAAAGGACATAGATCTCAATGTGAGAGAACTTATTAGACATAAACTGACATGAAGAGCCTTTTCTATACGGGCTATTGATTGCCTCAGAGAGAAAGAAGTGACTGGAAGGCCACTCAAGTTTTCATTATAAAAAGGGTAGGAGGAAAATGTCAATGAAGAGAAAAATAGATGTCTAAATAACTCAGCCCATTTTAAAATATATAGCAAAGAGGATTTCACTTTATCAAAATACAAGAAATATTACAAAGATCTATGTAAAATGTTAAATATTACAAATATATATTAAACATTACAAAGAATGATTCAA
>VMDR010013310.1:0-25160 GCA_007922815.1 Macrotus californicus | reverse complement strand
CCCGGAAAGCAGTTTTTCTTCCCTTTTTAGAGGAAAACACTTCCTAGCCTTTCACATTTCAGCTTCTTAGTAGAAATGTAATATGATCAACGAGATGATAATTAGTATTCATGAATACAGAACTGGTGACTGATGGTCTTTACTAAAAGTCAAGCAGAAAGCTGCAGCACAGGACCCTGAGCTATCTGAAACCATGAGGGTAGGTTTGAATCCGGGGTGGTCCCAGATCTCTGAGGAAGCGTGCCTTGTTTCAGAGTGCTACAGGGTCTGAAGCAAACTGGACAATCTCTATGGGGCGTGGCTCACAGGGCCATTCAAACAAAATCAGTCCTGCCCACATTTTCCAGGGTTACCCTGAAGCAAAGCTCCGTCTTCGAGAGCAATCTGGGGTAGAAGCAACACAAACACAGGCAAGCTGGGGAGGGGGAGGGGGAGAGGGCAAAGAAGAGAAGACCCTAGTGCAGACAGACTCCCAGGACCGTCCATGGACCCAGCTGGGAAAATACAAGGGCTAATTACCATGGCAAAGGAAATGTTTGCCTTTATAATTGGTTAAAATTTCTTCACTGAGCATCGGATAAAAACACAAAATTAAAATTTTTTTTGTAGGACTCAGGAATACAACCTTAGAATCTAATATATGATCCCCCAAAAAATACTGTGAAAGATAATCGAATACAAATACCTCTTGAATCTCAATTTTCCTTCTCTCCTTTTCTTTGTTGAATGATGCTGTTTTATCCTTCATGTCAAGGAATCTGGTTACCTCCTCCAGTTCCATCTTTGCCTCAACAATATTTGAGTCTAGCAGGAGAACTTTATTGAGATCATTTACACTTTTCTCATAATCCTGGAAGGAGAGAGGCAGAGAGAACAACTGTCTCAAATGACGGGAGAAGGGGCACAATTAGCCAAGTGGGAGCGGAAGGCTGAGCCGAGCTGGGCACAGGGCTGCGGTGGTTCCCCTAGGACCATGATTAGAAAGGTGGGCTTTGAGGTAGCACTCGGGCTCCAATATTGTAAGCCATACACAGCGCACACCCTCTACAAAAGACAGAACACAGAATCTGGACTTAGAAGACTCAGGGTAAATTCTGGGTCACCATAACCTTCACAGTGCCTAACACCTGGTGGGCATTGGCTGTCTGCTGAATAAGTGAGATAATGAACACCCCATGAGCAGCGGAACTTGAACAAGATCCCACTTAACCTTTCTGAGCTTCAGTTTTTCTTATCTCTAAAATAAGAATAACAAAAGTTTTTCTATTCTAGTTTTAGCTGTACCGAGTAATAAATGAATTAAAATAATAGGAGTGACTTAAACCTATAAAGAGCTATACAACATTAGTTGTTACCATATTATCTTGTTCCATAAAACCCTTCAAGGTTTTATACTGTTCAAGTAGGCTAGAGTGGACATCTACTCTTCCATGAAGAGTCAGACAACACATTGGAGAGGTCAAGAAGAAAGCAATCTGAGCTTCACAAAACACAGCATTGATTCTGGCAGCGGAGACATAAACCACAAAGTCAGCCCATTGCGACAGGCCGTATTCCGGACCTACAGACTGGACCTGTGTTTTGATTAAACCGAAATTAATTCTGTGAGGAGGTCAAGCCTTCCAATGATGAAACCCTCTCTAAGTGTTCATGACCTATCAGTCACAGCAGACCCTGGAGCCTGAGGCAGGGGACAGATAAACCAGGATTGTGTGACAATGCGGAAGGACTAGCTGTGACACCACACCCCTTGCCCTCCACCCAGCAGCACACCAGGACAAGAGCGATGGAGCGATGAACTTGAAGACATAACCTTAAATCTTCTCTAATTTATAAAAGAGAAAAAGCAAGCTATTTACAAACTGCAGTCCATCAAGCACTAGAGTAAGAGTACCAAGTGACAAATGAGAGACTTGAGTGACAAATCTCCACACACCACTGTGTCCCAACAGCACAGTGGGGACCTGTCACAAAAAAGGACGGCACCGCACTTCCATCCCAAGTGTTCCAGGCGGGGGCCACACTGAAAGGCGAGGAAGTCGGGCGGCAGGGCACGTCGAGAGAGTAGTGACAGCCAATTCTTACCATTCTCAGCCCTTTGCAAGGGTTATTATTTTACCCTCACAACAGCCCTCTAAACACTAACTTCTGTTGTCGCATTTTATAGGTAAGAAACTGAGGCACAGAAAGGTGACCTTTGGGATGACCAAGGCAGCAAGGGCCAGAGGCGAATTGTAAATGGCTGTGGAGCTCAAGTGAGAGGCCTGGAAACAGGGATTTGTGAGCTGTAGCCCTGGAGATGGAAGTCCGACACCGTGAGCGTCAACACGACTTTTTCCATCTATTCCAGCAAAGTCGGCGCTTGAAGGGCCGTCTGTCTGGTTGAAAAAGACTAGAGAATACAGGAAATACACTGTGATAAGTGTAAAAACAGAGGCAGGCCAGTGTGACAAGAGGGCAGGACAGCAGGATGGTAGGGACGGCATCAAGTGGGAAGGCAGTAGAAGGCGAGGGGGCCAGTCTGCTGGATCCCAGAGTGGTCAGGCAAGGTCCATTCACCTGACAGGTGGCCACAACCACACGGTGTGCCCGGAACTGGAACCCCATGGGAGAAAGAACAGCTGCAGTGCCGGCCAGAGTGGAAGCGTGCTTCTTATGAAAGGAAACGATAAAAAGCAAGTAAACAAATGAATACATAAAATGAGTGTGGACTGTCAGTAACGCAGTTAAGAAAACCAAAGGTTGAGACGGACCCCAACGAGGGGGCGGGGTCTCCCTCTGAGACAGCCAGAGAACATGAGGCGGAAGAGGAGTGGGCTGTGCAGAGGGGAGGGGGGAAGAAACATCAGACAAAGAGGGAAGGGTGGCTGTGGCAGGGAAAAGGACGTGGACGTTAAAAGGTCCTATTGACCTCATCAGGCCTTAAAAGAAGTGACAAAGTGCAATTGCATGGGTTTGTGATAACATTTACTATTAATAGATGTGCTTAAACTGTAATCACAATAATTATTTTATAAGATCTTACTCGTTTTGAGATCCTGGTCTTGTAGCATCCCTGATTGGCTGTAAAACCCGTAAGGGATGAATCATGTCTTATTTCCTTCCATGTTTCCAAAACCTAGCACGTAAGAGGCACTCGACCAAAGAAACACGCTGTAAGCAACAGTAAAATGTTCAGTGGTCTCCTCTTGTGAAGAACAGGTGTACATGAAGGAAAGTGTTTTTCAAAACTGGCACACAGGAAGAAAATTAAATCCGGCTAGAGAACAAACAAAAGATCCAAGGAAGCAGCGAGTTCCACCAACAGCTCGAGGCAGGGCACCTGCCACCGTGGGCCCTGTGACACTTCCTCATGCCCGTCACCTGAGGAAGCAGGTCCAGGCGTGAGTGATGCAAGTGCCAACAGCCACAGCCATGGCGGGTCCTGCAGTCAAAGTCATTTGGCACGTAACTCAAATGACAGGCACATACCTCGAGCTGCAGGAAAGCAAACCAGAAAAACAAGATGCCAGCCTCATAGTTGAGTGGGACAGGGCTACTCAAACGTAAGATCAGCTTTCTGCATTATAATACAGCTTCTAGAACTCACTCCATGGAAGTATGAAACTCTGCTCTTTCATTAGGTATATCTTCTGACTTTCAGTCAGTGAGGTAAACAAGTTCAAAGAGTCAGGCAGCTAGAGTGAGGTAAACCTGCTGGAGAGTTGGACATGTATAAACTCGTGAGTCAGGCAGATCTGCCATCCTGCACCAAAATCCATTAAGCTCAATAAAAGTTGAATCAATTTTGCCCTGGCCAGGTGGCTGGGTTGGGTGGAGCATCATCCCGCACACCAAAAAAGGTTGCAGGTTCAATTCCTGGTCAGGGCACATACCTAGGTTGTGGATTCTATCCCCAGTCAGGATATGTATGGAAGTCAATAGATCCACGTTTCTCTCTCACATCGATGTCTGTCTCTCTCTCTCCCTCCCTTCCTCTCTTTAAAATCAACAGACATATCTTAGGCGAGGATCTTTAAAAAACATATTGTTAAAAATGTCCATACTACCCAAAGCAATCTACAGATCCAATGCAATCCCTATTAAAATTTCAAAGGCATTTTTCACAGAAATAGGAAAATCCTAAAACCTGTACGGAACACAAAACACCGCAAATAGCCAGAGCAATCCTGAAAAAGAAGAACAAAGCTGGAGGCATCACCCTCCCTGATTTCAAACTATATTACAAAGCTATGGCAATCAAACCAGCACAGTATTGGGCACATCTACACAGGCCCAGATCAAAGAAAAAGAACATGGCCTAGAAATAAACCCTCACATTTATGGTGAGTTAACTTACAACAGAGAAGTCAAGACTTCTCTTTGGTGAAAGGACAGTCTCTTCAGTAAATGGTGTTGGGAAAACTAGAAAGCAACATACAAAAAGTGAAACTGGACCACTATCGTAAACCATACATAAAAATCAACTCAAAATGGACTGAAGACTTGAACAGAAGACTTGGAACCATACAACGAGAAGAAACCACAGGCAGTAAGTCCTCGGCAATGACGTGTTTGGATTGGACACCAGAACCGAAGGCAACAAAAGCAAAACAAACAGAGTGGGGCTACATCAAACTAGAAAGTTTCCATGTGGCAAAGAAGACCACTAAATGAAAAGGCAACCTGCTTAGTGGGAGAAAATATTTGTAAGTCATCTGTGATAAGAGATTAACATTCAAAATATATAAAGAACTCATACAACTCAATCACAAAATAACAATCTGGTTAAAAAATAGGCCGAGGAACTGAACAGTCATTTTCCAAAGAGGACATACAGGTGGGCGACAGGTGTATGAAAAGGTGCTCAACACACAATCATGAGGGATAGGAAAATCAAAACTGTGAGACGCTGCCCCACACCTGTTAGAATGGCTATTATTAAAAAGACAACAAGAAAGTGTGGACAAGGATGTGGAGAAAAGAGAGCCCTTGTGTGCTGTCAATGCGAATGCAAATCGGTGCACCTACCGTGGAAAGCAGTATGAAGGCCCCTCAAAGTTAAAAACAGAACTGCCTTATGACCCAGCGATCCCACCTGTGGCTATATATCCAAAGACAACAAAAACACTAATTCAAGAAGATATCCCACTGCCATGTTCATTGCGGCATTATTTACAATAGCCAAGACATGGAAACAACCTAAATGTCCATCAGTGGAAGAATGGATAGACAAAATGTGGTACACCCTGGCTGGTGTGGCTCAGTGAACTGAGTGCCAGCCTATGAACCGAAGGGTCACCAGTTAGACTCCCAGTCAGGGCACGTGCCTGGGTTGCAGGCCAGGTCCCCAGTAAGGGGCACATGAGAAGCAACCCCACATTGATGTTTCTTTCCCTCTCTCACTCCCTCCCCCTCTCTCTAAAAATAAGTAAATAAAATATTTAAAAAAGGAAAATAAAAGAAAATGTGATACATACATGCACTGGAATATTATTCACCCATAAAAAAAGAAGGCAATCCTGCCATTTGTGACAACATGAATGGACCTTGAGGGCATTGCACTAAGTGAAACAAGTCAGAGAAAGACAATTATCATATGACCTCACTTATATGTGGAATCTAAACAAACAAACAAACAAACACCTGAACTCACAGATACAGAGACTGGTGGCTGCCAGAGGTGAGGTGGGGGTGGGGAATGGGTGAAGGTGCCCAAAAGGTGCAAACTTCCAGTTATAAAGTAAGTGAGTATTGAGGGTGTAAGGCAGAGTGTGACAACTGTGGCTAATAACACTGTATCTGTTAATAATCAGATACATCTGATACTTGCTAAGAGAGTGGATCTTGCAAGTCCTCATCACAAGAGAAAAAAATGACAACTATGTATGATGACGGATGCTAACAAGACATAGTGTGGTGATCATTCTGCCACGCACACATACAGCAAAGCATGATGTTGTATACCTGAGACTACTATTATATGCCAATTTAAAAAAATCTTTGCAGAGAATAAAGATCCAAGACCTGCACACTTACAATGTGTGAATTTCATTGTATTAGACCTTAGTCAAGTTGACTTTTAAAAAAATACCATTTCAGAAAAAGTCATTTTGTTCTGTATGTTCTGATTTTTCCTTGTGGTGTTGTTTTCTACAAACGTGACCATTCATTCAGCATACACAAAAGTGTAATTATACAATACTTTCTTTGAAAGTGTGATTTGCTTAAATGCCTTCTATAGTCTCGTACTGACCACCAGCCAGGTTAAAGCCTAAGTCACCATGACTTCCCAATCTCCAACATGTCTCTACCATCGTCCACCTGGATGCCTTCCCTCCACCCCACAGACAACCCCAATCCTTTGCTGGAGAAATCCAATGGCACTGCTGGTGGCCTTGAGGGATTCAGTAGAAAGCATTCCTATCCCTTAAAGTGGACTTATCGTAACTAGCAGCAGTCCTTCGGAAATCAGGAAATAAATCATAATTCTTCAGTTGGAAGGAGTCTTAGAAATTATCTAGCTCCACATTATAACGAGGGGAAATCTGAGGCCTGTTCCAAGGTTTCAGGACTGGTTAGTGCAGAACTAGAACGGCCTCCCAGGGCAATCTCACTCCCATCCCATCATCCCAACATGGATGTCCATGGACACCACAGGATTTGTTCACAGCTGAGCTTCACGTATTAAATGAAGATTTCCTTACCTTAAGTCCTTTATGAGCAAGAGCTCGTCGATAGTGTGCTTTCACGCTCCCGCTGTCTATCTGAAGCGCCTGATCACAGTCCTGCTTTGCCTCTTCAAACTGGCACAGCTTCAAGTAGCACAGAGCTCTGGCATAACGTAACAGAACTCAGTATTATGAAAAGAAAAGACAATATACCTATAAATTTAGACAGCTAAGAAAAATCAGAAAACAGCTCAATATGTATGTTCTATATCACAGCTGTTTCTCAACTGAAACCCAACACTTCAGTCCAATTATGGCATTTTCTGGCAACACATGTAATTATGGTTCTCAGGATATAACTGCAAACAAAGTACAGCCCCGGCCTCGAGGAAGAGTCAGAACAATTAAGACAAGCAAACACAATAAAATATCTGCATAGGATGCTCTGGGAGAACAGCTGAGAAGCTCATCAGACCCAGTGGGGCTGAGGAAAGGGGACAAGCAGCCAGAAAAGACTTCCCAGAAGAAGTGACACTTAAGTTGAAGCCCATGAAGACTATGAAGTGAGAACTGCCCAAAGCAAAGGCACTGGAGTGAGAGTTCAGAGGCAGGGAGGGGAGAGTGGAGGCCACGGGCACAGTATGCACATAGTTCTGTGGTGACAGAGAGTGTGATGTCCCTGACAGAGGGAGAGAAGAGCCACGTGGCCGCAGTGCAGGGATGAGATCAGGAGAGCAGGCAGGCCCGATCACCGGGGGCCTTGTAAATCACGGCAAGGGAGGTGAGCTGTATGCTGAACCTAATGGGTTTTTAGAGAGGGGCTGACATGTTCACTGTGTTCAGAAAGACCGCTCTTGCTGCAACTAGCAGAAGGAGAGAAGAGGGAACAAGACTGCGCAAGGACACCGTGAAGGATGTTACAGACGTCAGGAAGAGACAGTGGTCATCCCGAGCAGGGTGGAAAGGCTCCCACTGAGGAAGGTAAGACATTGAGCTTCTGACACACTCAGAGAGGGAGGCCTCACCGGTCAGGGAGGAAAACCCGACATGAGAGCAGAAGGAAGAAGGGAGCTCACGTCCGAAACTCAGAGACAGACTTAGAGGCCATAACTGGAAGGTGGTAAATGGACCTGCAGTGAGAATGAAATGATCAGAGAGCATAGAGAGCAAAAAAGGGGTTTACACCTTTGGAACCCCGAGAATATCAGAGGGAGAAGAGGAGAGCCAGACGGATGAGCTGTCTGCACTGCCGCCAACGGGAGGGTGGTCTCCAGGGAACAGCGGCCATTAATGCCCAGTTCCATAAAGGCTGAACAGAAGGGTAGAAAAATACCTGGTGGAGTTAGTGACCAAGTTTCCGCAAAAAGGTCACCAGAGAAAAACATACAAAAACCAAGCTCCGACAAGTTCAGTTAAAAAGAATTCATCCGAAATAGCTAGAAAAACTCATGCTATGAGCCCCTATTCTTCAGGAACTGTAACTTATTTTTTCCTGGTCACCCCCGACTCTATGTACTCCCTAAAATTCCCCCGATCATCATATTCTAGGTAACTATCTTTGACCAAAAGGTGGTAAAGATGGCACCTGAGCAGCATTCTAGAACAATCTGCCCATTCCTACCGCACACTGAAAGATGCTGGTCCCTTCCCTTAGCACTTCAAGAGAAAGGGCACTTAAGACGCTAATGTGAAGGGCAAGTGTTCCTGTTCCTACCGTGGAGGGCAGGGTGCTCGGGCCTGCAGCTGCAGCAAGGCCGGCGGCCAGGCAGGGGCAGAGGAGCAGTCAAGGCCAGAGTGGTCTTCTGTGCGTCACGCACCGCCCAGACCTTCCAGCTTGCCGCACCACTGCCTTCGGTCTCCCAGAACTCCCACAGCCCCTCCTCTTAGACAACTTGCTATATAAATTCTCAGAGTCATGGGAAAAAACTTTGACAATTAATTTGCCTATATTTAAAATATATATATATTAACGTAAGTATATAGAGTTAAAAAGAACTTGCCTGTTTGTATAAATGGCGCACTCCTTATTGTTAATATTTAAGCATTCAGTGTATTTACTAAGAGCATCTTTATAGTTTTTGTCTTTTACACATTGATTTCCTTCTTCTTTAAGGGTTTGAAACATTTTTTCATCTATGGAATCCAAAAAATAAAAATAAGAGGAAGTGTTTATATAAGCAACTCTACAAAATCTTAAATACATCTGTAAGTAAATCTTCTGCTGCAAATTAACCTGGCCCCATACCCTGCAGATCTTTAGTCTAAAAGAACAACACTATGTGCACAATTACAAAGATAAATCAGCTCTAAGTAAAAGTGATTATATAATGATGACACTTGAAAATAAAATACAAGTAATTCTGTCATTTTACCCATATTGGCATGCCTTTTTTCTGCTACAGACACAAAAATCTAGTGTTCTGTTAAAAAACTGTTTCATGAAAAACAGGGTAATTCTCGCTCTGTCCCGCAGAGTGAGGGTGCAAGGGGGAGCTATGTTGCTGTCGTCTGAGACGGAGGGCGAGTCTGTCTGGGAGTGGGGCCAACAGAGCAAGAGGAAGGCCACGGCAGAGGGCTAAAGGAGAGCGTCTGAGTCCTAAATCCCGCCGTCCCTGCAGCTGCTCCACCTGCGGACTTCTCCCTGGTAGGAACCATTGTGAGTTGGGTTTTGTTATCTGCATCACAACGTCCCAGCTATCATCATCACGCATTGCCCTGCAGTGATCACAGCTGACTCCCTGCTCAGGATCCCTTTTCCCCTCTCTGAGGGTACCTCACAGCCATCACCCTTCTGTTCAGCCCCTGTGTTCAGGGGAAGCCGAGCCTACGGATCAGGAACACAGGCCTAAGCCAGCCAGGGCAAGGCATTTCTTCATCAAAGGGACTGGCTCAGGAATGGGCATATGCCCCATCAGAACAAGTACCAGTAGAAATCGAGCTAATAGAACAACAGGATGAAAAAGCTACGACTGTGGGGAGGAAACATAGCTCCTCATTCTCAAATTAATGCCACCAAAAGCAATGGTGTTTCTCTCCCTTTGCACACTGATACGTGCAGACATGAAGCCTGAATCTGCTACGGCTCCACTGTTTCCACCCAAAGCTGCAAGCCTGGGAGCCGTGCATGACTAAAGGGCCCGCCTGGGCCCTTTCAGGTTCCTGAGACAAAACCGTGCCTCACAATTTAAGTCAACAGATTTTCTGTTACTTGCAACCAAGGTTTTCCAACACACATGAAGTATTAAAACTTAAAGTTTTAAATCTATGTAGCAACTATATCCTCTGAAATAACTTGATATAAAATAAAAATCCTTAACCTAAAATTTAAAATATACCTTTAAATTCTATGATCTAAAAATCTTGAAGAGATGTCCTGAATTTATACTATAAATTTGAATGTAAATAATCTTATTTATCCCTCTGCATGGACATAAAATATTAGTTCTTCATTTTTTACTTCAAACAACAGAATATTTCTGCCTAATGTTTCGAATTTCAAGGGATCAAATGACACTCCTCAGGAATCCTGGTATATATAAACCCTAAAATAAAATATTAGAGGGGAGTTTTTCCCCTTAATTTGCTAAAAAACTTTCCTTCAGCTTTTCTTCCAATGTTTGTAAGCCTTTGATATCCATTCTCATTAATAATCAATACACTCTGAACAGAAAAAGCTGATTGTACTCATACTTATGGTTTGTTATCATGTACCTGTAGTATGGTCAGTACAATATATGGACTTTGTTAATAATAAATAGCCACCTTCATCAAGCAAATGCTTTGCGCCAGGCTCCATTAATACTGGGCTCTAGCAAACGAGAGACCTCTGTGACTTCCCCAGGACTGCGACATCATCTAAAAGCCTTGACAACTGTAACTGAGCAACAATAAAAACAAAGCAAAGCCTTGGCAGACATTCCTGCATCTTCTTTCCAGACAATAACGAGGATGAAGGACTAACACTGGCCATTTGGACATCACAGCTCAGGGACCGCAGGGCTTCTGCAAGATGAAGCTCAAACCAGGAGTATGCAAGGAGTTCCTAAACAGGCAGGAGAAACGAGGCCTCCCTCAATAGCTTTAAGGCAGAAAATGTGAGCGCAGTCACATTTGTGAACCACTCTGCACAAAGCCATGAGGTGGGTACTATGGCAACACAAACATGCCAACTGGGATTAGGGCGGAAGGAAGTACCTGCCAGCTATTTATGTTGTAGGGTGTTGTTTATTTCAAACACATCAGACTTACTGGTGTGGTAGAGAACCATTCGCTACTTAATTCTTCTTACTGTTACTATAATGCTAACCTAAACTTTACAGAGGCTACTATAATCTTACACAGTCGGCGTGTGCTAAGTATTTTATATGCAGATCTCCATTTACTCCTGAGAACACCACCCTGAGATGGTTACTTCTATTAAACTCTTTCACACACATGAGGACACTGGAGGTGTGAAGGAAGCTCTTAAGACTCTGTAGTTTGAAAGAGGGAAAACAGGGTGTGAATCCCAGGTCTGACACCTGAACCTGTGCTCTTACTCTGCTATTTTACTGTGAAAAAACACATGGCTCAAAATAACGCTCAGAAAAAATGAGGGCAGGCCTCCCCCACCTGGGACGCCCGGCTGGTGGTGTCTACAGGAACCCCCCACTTGGGCCGGGGGCATCTCTGCTGCAGGCCGCCATGCTCGCAACTGCGCAGAAGTGGGCACAGAGGGTATGGGTGACAGCTTCTCCCGCCAGCGTGGTCCATCCAGATCCATTAAAACTCTTGTTATTCTAAAAAGAAAAGGAATTTTCTCCCTTAATCATGCAATTTGCATTTTATGTTACCGAAGGTCCTACCAAGATTTACGTGTACAAATGCCACGCATTTGTGTACTCCCCTGTAGGAAACACACAATCTTGAGCTATCTGCTGTCCACATAAGTTGTCTTCGAAAGGACTTTTGTAAAAAACTATGTAATTTTAGATCAAAAGAAAAAATTGACCCTTCTAATTACTTTAAATTTTTAAAAATGTATATGCTATAAAATATCAATTTTTGAAAAGGTGAAATATAAAAATAAAATTGAGGAGGCCTAGAAGAAATGTCCCGGATAACATTTAATATAATTACTAATTTGATAATGCATGATTCCTGAGAATACCCAGAAGCCCTTGGGGATTTATATGCCCAAACTGTGCATAAAGACAGGTGTACAAGTCTGGGCTAGAACTAGCTGTCACGCGGAATGTTGCTTTTTCTTAAAACATTTACATGTGGTTAAGATACTCCTGTATTTTGTCATCTCCATAATTATCCACTAATTTTGTTTTCATGTGCATAGAGAAGAAAGAACAGGATACTGGAGTCTAGTATGAGGGTTCTTGTATTAACGACACTTACTAATAGCCGTTACAAAATTCAGATTAACACCCCCAATTATCACTTTCTCATCACTTTAAACATATAAGACACCATACTTGTGTTTAAAAACAGAACAGAATTATGTGTTTGCAATGAATCTGGTTTTGAAAAGGTGCTCCTCACGACTGAAGGGTTACTGGCAGTTAGAATACATTCAAGTTAGTTAGCTCAGAACTACTTCCAACGTGAAAAATTTTTATATTTATATAGAGACAAATATGATACACACAATTTCCATACAGTTTTGTTAACTGAAATTTCAACAGTGGTCTTTGGTTATAGTTTGGCATAAAAAAAAACAAATTAGAAAATAATATATAACCACCCACAAAGGCAAAAGAAAAAGAAGCTTTAGAAAAAAGGAATTTTCAAGCAAACTTGTATTACCAGCAGAGAGGGAGGAAGAAGCAGCTGAAAAGAGATGATTTGTTGCCAGGGAGTAAAGAGGTATATGCAGGGAGATTTAACATAAGACTCCTGGAGAGGAAGAGAGGAACACGATTAATGGGAGGCAGAAACAAAATAAGCACAGGTGTTTAAGTTCTTTTAAAAATTGCTGTTGCTGGGATGGAAAAGCAAGCACAGATATGGGATTCATGAAAAGGAATAGTGAGATTTTTAAACTGGATATTTTACAGAACAATAGCTATGGCAATACTAGACAATACCTTCTCATCTTATATAATTATACATCAATAAGAACCACTCAATTAAAAAAATGAATGAGTCCTTTTTAAAAAAGTTGATTTGAGAGAGAGGAAGGGGGAAAGAGAGAGAAAGAGAAATGCCAATTTGTTGAACCGCTTATTTATGCATTTATTAGTTGATTCCCGTATGTGTCTGGGGCCTGAACCCACAACCTTGGTGTATCGGGACGACTCTAACCAACTGAGCTACCCAAGTAGGGCAAAGGTTCTTGTTTCCAACCAGTGATCTTCAAATTTCATCTGAAAGCAATTTATCGAGTCTGGAAATTCTTACCTTCCCATTCTCACTCAAGAGGTAAATAGTTCATAACATAAATTAGATCCAATTTTCTTGCTATTTCACCATTATGTTAAATTGACACTCATCCTAGATGAGTAACTTTTATGGGGTGTGTAACACAAATATCTAGCAGGCTTATGAAGATATTCAGTCTCCAGAGGAGAAGCAACACATGTATCTGCACTGACAGATGTGGTGCCAGTGAACATCGGCAGACCTGCAGAAGGTTCAACACGGCCGTTTTCTCTGCCTTTACTGATCTTGTCCTATAATTACTACTAGGTCATGACATCACTGAAAACACCTTCCTAAGCCCACAGATATTTGCAATTACTAAAGTTAAATTGTGCTTTTTGATCTATACTCTGTGCTTTAAAAAAAAAGAGAAGAGAGTATTCACTGAACAGGAAACAAATATTAAGGTATTAGAGGACAACTCGGAATGTATTATGGGATACCTAGAAATTAAATTACAGGGCAAGGGGCACATAGCGCAATGTGCAGTTGACGTCTCATTGAGTTGTACACTTCAAACCTGCACGGTGTTGCACACCAGTGTCACCCTGATACACTCAATTACATTTTTTTTCCACATCAGCAAAAAAAAAAAAAAAAAAAAGAGAGAGAGAGAAAAGAAATCAAATCAGAGAGAACCATTCCGTTTGGATGGAGTGAGAGAAGGCAATCATGTAAAATACCTAACTGAGGACACACATACACTACGACGAAAAGAAGGAAATCTAACTCCATTACACGACACCTAGGCCTCAGGGGCGTCTGCCTCAGATCAGGTTACCTGTTAATACTGTCGTTTGCTATCTGGATCCCGCAGTCTATTTGCAACACTGTTTTACAATCCACATAAGCTTTCTGATACTGCTCTAAAGTTTCATAGGCCATTGCTCGTCGAAGAAGAGGTTTAACTGAGAATGGATGAAGTTCCAGAGCCCTAAAGAAGACAAAAGTGTCACATGTCATTTGTTTTGAAAATTACTCTTTAACGTATACTAACTCAATGCATACTATAGTACTGGACTCAAATACATACTTACGTGGTATTTCATCTTAGGGGCCTGGCAACATACCAGAGAGGCAAACCCTGAGTAGCAGGAGCAATCAAATCTGTGGTTACTTCCTTTCTTTGAAACCAGTAGCAAAGCACTTTGGCATTTACTTATTCTTTCCCCCACTGAGACTGAGTTCCCGGGCAGCAGGCAGTGTGCCTCACCCCTCTATTCCCTCCCCCCATGCTCTTCCCCTCCCCTCCCTCATACCCGAACAGAGCCCACCATGGCACCAGGCACAGAGCAGGCTTTCAACAGATTCTTGTTATTGAGGGATTAAAAGGGAAATTTTTATTTGTACCTATGTATTTAATAAAGCACCTTAGCACAGAACCACATAAACTCGCCATCACTGAAAATCAGCTCTCTAAAACTCAGTGCAATTTATTACGATTCACCTGCTGCCAAAGAGCTTCAAAAACAGACCAGATGTAATCAAGGAAGCATACAATGATTTCTTTAAGTATTAATTTTCATCTTGCAGTTGTCTATGAAGTATTTTCAATATCACTAGAGATGTATTTCAAGGTTATGTTCCCTAGTCTTTTTTGAAGTAACTGTTTAAAGCTACTCACTTCACTACTTTGTACTTCATTATATTCTGAAATAGAGCATGCAATTGAGATTGCATTTGTGAGAGAAAACTACTGCACTTAGTTTTCATAAAATTAGCTGAAACTGTAAAGAAGTACTCCATGCAGAGGTGCTACAAAGAGCCTACTCTCTAGGTAATGCACGAATGGGTGTGCACCAGGCAGTCCACGTTGGAGACAGCAGGTTTGCTCTTCTGGTGAACTCTTATGCTGCAGGCAATTTATGTGCCAGACAGTGGACTTGCTTCAGGGGAAGAATGAGCAAGGGCTGCTTTGCTTTTATCCCCAGTAGTCTTAGAAGTCTACTGTCGCGTCCTGTCTACAGTGATATGGCAAGGTGGCAGCTCCGATTGAACCTCTGCTACAAGCTCATCATTGTAGATTTTCTCATCTAACCTCACAAGAAGCCAGCAAAAGTAAATATTCACATGTTCATTCTGCACATCAGTTCTTTTGAATTTAAGTTCCGTTAAGGCAAGGGAACTCCCAGTACCTGGATCAACACCAGGGCTGCAAGATGCCCTCTTCAGAGCCTACACTGTTTCTACCACAAACATGTACGAAACACTACGAATAAAGGAACTCAAAGTCATCTGCCACTCAGACTCCCTTATCTCCACAATGCAGACACTCAGCTGCACATGTGGGTGTGCCCAACTCTGAACCACAGAAGGTGTTCTAGAAATAGCATTGGCCTCACTGCTCTGAAAAATGAACAATCTTGCTCTGCCTCGGTGTTAGCCCTGGGGGAGGGGAGACTTGTAATGCCCTTTGTGCTGTGCGAAGTTTGCAGTTTTTGTCTGTGATAGGTATGTATCACTTTTGTAACCTGTAAAAGTTATTTAAACTAAAATTAAAATCAAGTAAAAACACTTAAACACTAGAAAACAGACCTCTGGGCACCAGTGTCTATCACCTGCACCACGGCCTCAAATCTGGCTCCGTTTAATCCCTAGGAGATAAGTCACGGCATGAACAGCCCCATGACTCCCCGCATTCACTAGACTTCCAAAATCGAAGGCACTAGTGAGCCACCCAAGATGAACAGGGGGCAGGCTTGGAATCTAAACTTGACTAAGATGATGTTGTTAATTTTTAGCACTCCCCAGCAGCCTAGTAAATGCAAGGTTTTTTTCTCTTTAACCACAATCCTGAAAATAAATATAAGCTTATTAATGGAAATTCCACAAAGAAAAAAAAAGCATCCATTCATAAAAATAAACACAGAGAACTTTTTAAACCAGAGTCCATACAAAAGCTTAACTATTCAAGTTCACACAGCTAAGACCCTAAAGAGTCAGCTAATTTCAGGTCTGTCAGAGAACAGCAAAGATGAGCAAAAGCAGAGAATTACTACGCACCATTCATCTGTACTGAATCCGTCAAAATATCCTCAATGGAAAGTCACTGAAAGAGTTTTGGTGTGCGTTAGATAACCCCAAAAGTTTCCCTGACTGATGGGGAAAGTGAAGGTTTTTTTGAAAAAAAAAACAAAACTGAAAAACAATTATGGGAATACAAAGTAATTTCTAGAATAAAGGCTTTAAACTTCCGCTTAGGCATCATGATCCCGTTTCACTGTTTCCCTGGAAGCCTAAAAGAAAAACATGGAGGTGCTGTGGTGAGGGAGGGGCAGGGCCCAGGCAGAGCCCCCCATGCCTCCGACACTCCTCATGCTCCCAACGGTCAATCTCTTGGGAGCCCACCCAACCCCAGCCCCTGGAAACATCTCTGAGGAAGAGTTGGGACACTTAAAACCAGGCACTGTTGCCCCTAAACGCACGCCAAGTTATTTTTGTAGGTAAACCCATGAAAGTTAATTCATAGGTTTCCCTCACCCCTTTATTTAAATTCTACCCTCATGAGTTTTTCTTTCTCCATGTTTGACCCCTGCTACCACTTGCCTCATGGAACACAAAACAACTCTCCAAGGGGCAAAGATAATTAACTGAAAAACAGGCTTCCTTTAAAATGCATGCGATCCCTCTAAAGTGAAAGTAGTCATTTTTCTGCTTGTAAATGATTCCTGGGTTATACAAATTTAAATACATCCACTTTTCAACGTGTTTGCAATAGCAAGTCATGGTTTCTCTGGCATACGATGAGTCTGGAAATCAATGCTTTAGAGTAAAATTGCTCCACACCCCTCGTGCTGGCACTCATATGCCAGGTACCAAAGAAAACATCTAAAGACGTCAGTCTCCGTGAAGGTCAGTGCTGACCAGCAGAGCGCGGTTCCTAGGATGTCTTACCTAAGCACCACCCATCTCCTGCCCCAGCCGGCCATCGCTCCCTCCAGACAAACCTCCATTCTAGCCTCCCCGGGACACCATGACTAGTGTCCCATCTTTGACCTCCTCCTGGATCTACAAGGAAACACAAATTTTAACAGGAAATGCCTGCCCCCTTAAACAATCTCACTTAAGGACAAAGTGAGTCCACTGTTTTTAGCCCTACCTGTAAGGGTTCCAAGTTTTAAATCAGGAGTCCTAAATTCACTCAATGAAGGAATATCTAAGACAAGTCTGAAGGGTAATGTATTGGCAACAGGCACCTAAGATGGAAATTTTGAAGGAAAACAAAGTTTTGCCACCCCCAAAAGTGTGCCTTTTGCGATGCTGATGTTTAAGCTGGTTATTAAGAAACAAAAGTGTCAGAAAAAAACCTTGACCCTCCCTTCTTTCCTGCTCAAGAGATTCAGACAGAAAAATCTGCTCTGGGGAAAAATCTTAACAGATTCACCTTAGCCTACTTTCAGCTACGTATGATAGATAGGAAGGCCTCAAGCAGGGGGCTCTTTACTAGATCCCCCCTGTGGCTGATGGTTTCTGGGTTGCCTAGCAAATGTTTATCTGCCATTTGTGTTCCACTCCCCCCATTTCTTTGTCCAAAATAACATACACAGCCAGTGTTGCCTGACTGTCCTTGGAATTTTCAGGCTTAAGTGAATTCCCCATGTCCATGTGTTAAAATTTGACTTTCTCCTGTTATTCCGCCTCTGTTACTTTGATTATTAGCACAGCTAGAAGAACTTAGAAGGTAAAAGGAAATTTTTTTATTATTTTTATTTTTTAGCACTCTCACAGGTTCTTGGCTGCAAACCCCAATGTGCCTGATACTCTGCAAATTAAAATGGTTTTTTTGGTTAGTTATGGGTAGTGGAAAATGTTTCACATCCTGCTCTCCTGGGAAAAAAAGAAGCTCAGATTCATTGTGTTTGCCAATTTTCATGGTATTAGAACTCCAACCATGGCAGACTTCAAGCTACCCAGTTGACTTCACTCGACCAGCTCACAAAATCCTGAAAATATAACAATAATTAGCTAGCCTGAGCTATGACAATATGGGTGGGGTCTAAAGTCAGGTCAGAGTGAATATAAATATTTATTTAAAATTTGAATATGCAATATTGGCAAAAATCTGAGTACCTTAAGACCTTCTTTTCAAACTGTAGACGCAGAAACTAACGAGTTTGAAACTGCTACTACCAATGTAAAAAAATTAACTGTTCACCTTATTGTCAGGGTGTCCACAAAACTTACTGTCCAAACTAGGGCATCTGAGAGTGAAGGGGGTGATATTAATAATTATACCAGACAAAAGGAGTAAGCCAGGACTGTTAGGGCAAAACCAGGACATACGACTTCTTGTTTTTTAAAGATTTTATTTATTGATTTTTTTGGAGAGAGGGGAAGGGATGGAGAAAGAGAGGGGGAGAAACTTGGACTGGTTGCCTCCCCCGTGCACCACAATGGGAGGCAAGGTGGTGGTGGGGGGGGTGCAGCTAGGGGGATCAGGCCCGCAGCCCAGGCCTGTGCCCTGACCGGGAACCAACTGACATCCTTTCACTCTGCCTGATGATGCCCAGCCAACTGAATCGTGCACCAGTCAGGGTACGATTTATTTTTTAGGTTCACTAATAGTAGCTTCTTGCCAAAGGACTCCTGAGGAAGGCTTATTACTTAATTGTAAAAAAAAAAAACCACTTTTTATTCACGTAAATATGTTCCTCTATCTCAGTAGGTAACTGGCAGAGTGCTGTGGGCGACGACTGTGCTTGAGGGTTGCAAAGCTGTACAAAACATGGTTCCAGACCTCACAGAGCTTACAATCCAATCAGTGAATGACACAAGCACCTACAGGTGAGAGAGTGACAGTGCAAGTGGTACAGACAGGAAGATGACCAGGAAGGCTGAGGGCCACCAGGCAGGCAGAGCGCAGAGTGCTGCTGAGCAGGGATTTGCAGATGAAAGCAGGGCTACATACTAAACTGACAAAACTCAGAGACCTAAAGTAACCACAGAGGATGGCCTGGAAGTTAATTAAAACTTTGTAACTAAAAGCAGTTCTAGTGGGGGGGGGGGGGGGAGAGTCGTCCTAGGGTGGTATTTTTCCTTAACAAAGCTGGATCTTCACCTTAACTGAGCCTGTCTATTGTCTCCTTGCATCTACAGCAACACACCCTCATAATGTCAGTGACCCTTTTTCATTTTCTCAGGCCTGTCAGGGTTCAATCTCCCGCCAGAGCAGAGAACACAAATCCCCTCGTTGTAATTATGATTGTGTTCATTGTGAACTGTTAAGTACCCTACACCTGCCTATGTAAAAGGAGTTTATTCTTTTTACTTTTAATCAATCCCAGAGATGTCCCTGCTTTGCTTTCTCCCTAATCTATCATCAGTGGATTTCATGTAACCACTTTACATCTTCCCCTTTGATTCTGATGTATAAAATTCGTGGTAAAATTGCTATTTTCCGGAGCATTTTCTCAATCCCTTGAGATTTTGCTTCCCAGCAATTGTCGTCACTTTGGCTCAAAAAAACCCATAAAAATTCTTACAGGTTTGGACGTTTCTTACGCTGACAGATTTCAGAAGCCAAGGTGTGCAGGGCACATTACAGACAGCAGACCAAATGGGAGCAGAAAGCTTGTTTTGGGGGCAATATGGTGACAGGAGTCTGTAACTAGCTGAAAGCCCATACTGAGCTAGTGGACGCCTGTGTGAAACAGTCGGAACAAAACAGTGCTTCGGGAACAGTTATCCCGCCGCCACAGTGGGTAGCAGGAGGCAGAGAGAGAAGTGAGATGTCTTCTGCGGTCTAGGACCGGCATAAAATGAGCGTGAATTAAGGCGGTAACAGTGGAAGTGAAAAAAGCTTGCACAATCTGCTATGACCGTCTTCAAACATGTGCAAGAGAAGAACTTATGGCTTTTATACATTAATCAATTAACATACCTTCAAACTTCTTACAAAACTAGAGTCATGCAGAAAACTGAGAAAAACGGTAAATAGCGCGTTCGCCCCCTTGGAAGAGTAACAATCTCTTAACGAACCTGAACACCAGCAGTTTACCTGTCACAGTCTTGAATGCAGCCACTGCAGTTCCCTTCCTTTAGGTAGCACGCTGCTCTATTTGAATATAAGACACTTAGGTCGTCTGCACTTCCACTTCCTAAAAGCACATTTAATTGAACACAGTTAAAATCCGTGGCCGAAACCAGGCTCCCCAGAACTGCGGTCTCCGGCGCCGGCACTGCAGTCCTGCGGGCGGCTGCTAACGCAGAGCCCGCGGGAGCAGCGTGCGCCCGCCCCGGCCACCGGGGCGAGCCCGCGAACGGACGGACGTGCCCGGCCCGGACACACGGTGCGCATTCCAAGGCACAGACTGCGCCTGTAGGTGCAGCCCCGCGCCGTCCTCGGCCACCGGGAGGAAGGTACAGACACGAGCGCCTGTCATTCACTGGGTGGCCCCCGCGGGTCCCGCGAAGCTCGGCGGGAGGGTTCCGGGCAGCCCGCGGGGCGCAGCCCACCTACCTGCTGGCTCCAGCTGCGCGATCGCCGCCGAGTACTTGCGCGCCGCCTCGGCGAACTGCCCGGCTTTGAACAGCTCGTTGCCCTGACTCTTCAGGCCGGACGGGCCGGCCGGGGCGGCGGGCCCGGGGGACGCGTCGGCCGCGACAGGGTCCCGGGCGCCCCGGTCGCCGCCCGGGTGCCCGTTGGCGCCGGCCGCGGGGGCCGGGACCCGCCGGCCGCTCCGCTTGTCCGCGCCGGGCCCTGGCGTGCGACCCCTCCGCGGCGCGCCCCTGTCCGGCCGCGGGCCGGCCTGGCTCTTGCCCGTCAGCTTCCTCTGGACGTTGCCCATGGCGCGCGGCTCTGCGGCGCGCGTGGCTCCCGCCGGCTCCGCGGCCTCTGTGGGAAGTGGGTGCGGGAAGTGAGTGTTTGCATCATCAGGAGAAACTACCGCGGCGGCCGCGGGGGTGCCCGGCGCAGAGGCGCGGCGCCGGAGCCCGCTGGGCGGGTCGCGGGGAAGCCGCGCGGGCGCCGCCCTCTCGCTCTGAGTTCCGCGGCCGCCGCGCGTCCGGGGCCCGCCCGCCCGCAGGTCGGCCCCGGGGCCGCGTGCGCCGGTCCCCTGGGGTTCCCGGGCGGTGGACGGAAACCAGCCCCGAGTTTAACTCTTTAAGCACCGAAGGGCTCGTGACTTGATCACCAGCGTTCCGAAATCAGGCCCTTCATCGCAGCCGAAAGGCAAAGATAGACCTGACAAATGACAAAGTAAGTACGCACTTTTCTTCCATTTACAGTGTACGAAGGAATGAATGGAGTTACCAAAACTTGAATGCAAAAACCGCACCCAAGGTTAGGGTGCCCCTTCCTTACGTTAAAGGACTAGGAGAAAAAGATCACTTGACAGAAAAATAAAGTTCAAGTGACTTTAAGTCATTATATAGTGAACTTAGCAAAGAAGTCATAAAAGAAGCACCTAGTTTTAAAAGTGAGCCTTTGAAAGACTAAGTTTTCCATTACAATACCTTATTCAGACTTTCAGGTATTAATCATAGCCTTAATTGATTATTGAGCCTACTGTTTTTAAATATAAAATGATGTATACATATTTCATTGATGGGTGTCTTATCAATATTTTATACAAGGCAATTTATCATTTTGTTAAAGAAAACAAACAAACAAAAAACCACAGGCCCGATGTCACTTGTGCTAAAAGCTCACCAAACCTAGATATAACACCTGATCCAACTGCAGTTTCAAACTCTCCCAGAAACATAGTCTTGATCACCCAGCATGGAATTGTTTTGGTCAAGCACCAGTATGGTAATTTGTCAGTGGGTCCTCTCCACTCCCTCCTCTACAAAAAGGCAGCAATCTGCATAAAAACTCTTTCCAATTTTCCTTCCCCGCAAAGAAAATAGGTCCTGGCCCCCAAATAACCCTTTCTTTTCTTTCACCAAGAGCTCCCGTGTCCCACCCAGCTTCCTGTAAAAACCTTCCATTTTGTACAACTCCTAGGAGCATCCTTCTAGTTGCTAGATGGGATGCTGCCCAGTTCAAGAACTGTTTAATTAAAGGCAATTAGATCTTCAAATTTGCTTGGATGAATTATGTGGTTTTTTTTAAAGCAACCTCAAACCACTGTTAAAAAAGCATGTAAATACAGAGACTCCCAAGCTTTTTCTTTTAACAAATTCTGATCTGAGTTTTAATGGATATATTTGGATATATTTTCCATTATGCTTCATGAATGGTGAAGTCATGATTTGAAGCATAAAGACAGAGGGCATGTAAAACCGCAAGTGTTTAAATAAAAATCAGTGGATTGACACCTTAAAGCCAGCACCGATTTTAAAAAACACACTAATAAATACAGTTTTCTTTACAGTGGAATAATGTTCACTTTCAAATCACTAACCAAGAGGAGGTTAAATATTAAAACAATAAAAAGATCTTTTAGTAGTAATAAATGCCCAGATTGAATCCAGTAGGATTGTTAGAGCAAGGCTCCAGTCTTCATCTGCCACTCGAGTCCCCACCCAGAACGGAAACGGGTGGAAGCACAAGTCAGTGTCAGCAGAAACAACGGACAACTTAGTGTTATTGTACGCCCCCTTGTATGTTATCCTCTCATGTCTGAGCGATACTATTACTAAATAGCTACAGTTTATCTGGAGCGTCATATGGGTCAAGACCTTCACGTACATCATCATTAACCTCCATACCAAGTCGTACTTCATCCCCACTTTACAAATGAGGCAACAGAGGCACAAGGAAGTAGCTAAGGAATTTGCTCAAGCACAAAGAGCTAGAAATTCCAGCACAACTGGGCTTCAAATGAAATGAGCTGAATGCATAACCATACTTCTTTCCTTAGGTGGAAATGTCCCTAAACAACTGTGCCAGTCTCTGTAAAGGTAAACAGAGGCCACAGCATGGAAGTCCTGTGAGTCATTAGGTAGTGCACTACCTGTAGGACATTCCAGAGAAGTTGTTTAGAGGTGGCTCCAAATGTAGATCAGAGGAGTGGCCTTATCTAGAGTCACTGACTTGGGAGGTGCTGGCATATAAAGAATCACTGAAGTTTGGATGTGGATTGGGTCACTCATATCTTCCAGAAGATCCCTGAGAAGTACTAATTCTTAAGGGATGATCACGGGAACAATCTCCAACAGAGATGGAGGAGTACCTAGAAATGAGAGAAAAACCAGGAGGGCACACTGCCTCAGAAACCAAGAAGAAAGAGTATTTCAGGGAGAAAGGAGTCAGCAATAACAAATACCAAAGGGCGTAATGGCCAACAGTGTCATTTGCACAAGGACTAAAGAGAACCATTCGATCTAAAGACCACAGCAACTTCAGTAGCCTTGAAGGGTAGTTTGGGTAGTTGGTTGATGCAAAAATCCTCAACAAAACACAAGCAAACCAAACCCAATAGCATATTAAAAGGATTAGACAGCATGACCCAGTGGAATGTAGCTCAGGAACGGAAGAGTGGTCCAACAGTAGAAAACCTATGCAACACACCACACTAATAGAACAAGGGGGGAAATCACGTGATCACCACTGAACTGAAAAGGCACTTGACAAAATCCAACACCGTTCCATGATAAAATCACTCAGGAAACTGGGAATAGAAGTGAAATTTCTCAACATAAAGTACATTTATGAAAAACTCACTGCTAACACCACACTCAGGGGCGAAGTCCTGAAAGCTTTCCCCTGAACCTCAGCTACTCAACACTACGGTGGCATGGTGGCAGTCACAACCCGATCAATAACCTGGCAAGGAAAAGAGACAAAAGGCATCCATATGGGAAAGGAAGAAATAAAACTCTCTCTCTTCAGAGATGATATAACTATAGATAGATTCTTCAGGATTACATATATATTATATACAATAATATAATTTAACATGGTTATATATTATCTCTATTACAAATTATAATTTATAATTATATACTTATAAATTGAATTGTAATTATATACCATAGTTATAATTTATTATAATTATATATTTTAATAATATATTAAATATATATATATGTATTCCCAAAGAATACACACACACAAACACACTACTAGAGCTAATAAGCAAATTCAGCAATGTTACAGGGTATAAAAACAACATACAAAAATCAGTCATTTCTATACACTGTTAATGAACAATCTAAAAAGAAGTTAGAGCCTCTTCAACAAATGGTGTTGGGAGATCTGGACAGCTACATGCAAAAAAATGAAACTCGATCACCAACTTACACCATACACAAAAATAAATTCAAGGTAGATAAAGACTTAAATATACGTCATGACACCATAAAAGTCCTAGAGGAAAACACTGGCAGGAAAATATCAGATATCCCACGCAGCAACATCTTCACTGATGTGTCCCCTAAAGCAAGGGACATAAAGGAAAAGAATAAACAAATGGGATCTCATCAGATTAAAAAGCTTCTGCATGGCTAAAGAAAACAGCATTAAAATGAACAGAGAACCAACTATATGGGAAAACATATTTGCCAATGAAGACTCAGACAAGGGTTTGATCTCCAAAATATATAAAGAACTCACATGACTCTACTCCAGGAAGACCAAAAACCCAATTAAAAAATGGGCAAAAGACTTGAACAGACACTTCTCCAAGGAGGACATACAGGGGTCCCAGAGACATATGAAAAGATGCTCAGCATCACTAGCCATCAGAGAAATGCAAATTAAAACCACAATGAGATACCACTTCACACTGGTGAGAATGGCCATTATAAACACATTAACAAACAAGTGTTGGAAAGGATGCGGAGAAAAGGGAACCCTAGTGCACTGTTGGTGGGAATGCAGACTGGTGCAGCCACTGTGGAAAACAGTATGGAATTTCCTCAGAAAACGAAAAATGGAATTGCCTTTTGACCCAGCAATTCCACTGCTGGGATTATACCCTAAGAGCCCTGAAACACCAATTCAAAAGAACCTATGCACCCCAATGTTCATAGCAGCACCTAAGCACCATGGAAGCAACCTAAGTGCCCGTCAGTCAATGAGTGGATCAAAAAACTGTGGTACATTTACACAATGGAATTCTACGCAGCAGAAAGAAAGAAGGAGATCCTACCCTTTGCAACAGCATGGATGGAACTAGAGAGCATTATGCTAAGTGAAATAAGCCAGGTGGT